>JABSTQ010004233.1:0-150502 GCA_013358835.2 Ixodes persulcatus
AGAAGCGCTTCAGCAAGACGGCCGTCAAAAACATCCGACTAAATTCCTTCTAAAAACATCCTAGCGGTTGACACACCCTACATTGAAACAAGAGACAGGCTTCTGCTCATCCGCAACCTGGTCCAAATTCCGGTGCGCTCTTTCCCAGCTACGCCGACAAACGCCTCCGTGGGAACAGTGCATGGCATGGCCGGCGAACACTCTCTACAGGGGATTCGGACCATGGTGGAGGCAAAAGGGACCATCCTGGACATCGCCCGTAAGGGAAAAGGCACATCAATCTTCGTCTTTTTTGAGTGCCCAAGTATGCCTGACCATGTGACTCTGGGCCCGCGGTGGTACAGGGTTTATCCAGCGAAAGAACAAAAAACGACTCAAAGGGATCGCCATCACGACCGGCAGCACTTCATGGAGATGCCCCCGCTCACATCAATATCAATATCGGAACCGCCACAAGCAGGAAACAACCCATGGAGAGGCAGACCTACCTTTGCGCGTGCACTACATGCAGGTCAGGAAACACCAAGCCGGAACGCAGAGCTCTCCGTGGGCCACAAACCCACCACCCCCACTCTGTGCCGCGGTGCAGCTGTGTCGCAGCGCGGGGGAGAGAGATCCTTCTCAAGACACGGGGGCACCTGGATTCGTGGAGACATGGATACTCGGGGGCACCCATCATCGTCGAACTGCGGCCGCAATCGTCAACTCATGCGGTGCAGCCGAAGAGATGGCGGGACACCCAGACGAGAGATACGCTGCCGATCCGTGCCGTCACCCAGTGAGCGGTCCCAATTGCGGAGAGCGACGACTGGAGGTCGGCATATCGAGCCCTTTGGTTTGCCGGAATCATCCTCCCGCGGGACATTTTGGCCTGCACGGAGCGATCCTCCTTTCGGCGACATCGACATGCGACGGACGGAGGCAGTAAGTTGGCCACCACTTGTTTCGCTGCTCCACGAAGAACACCAGAGGGAAGACAGACGCCTTTACACAAACGGGTCCACCTCCAACGCGTCTGAGAGAAGCCGGAGCGGGAATGACAACAGCAGTAGGCATCCCACGGAAACAACCAGCCTCCCCTGCAAAACAGCTAGTGGGACTCACCCAACCCTCCCGCATACT
This sequence comes from Ixodes persulcatus, assembly GCA_013358835.2. Lineage (NCBI taxonomy): Eukaryota > Metazoa > Arthropoda > Arachnida > Ixodida > Ixodidae > Ixodes > Ixodes persulcatus. Next base: position 1,123 of record JABSTQ010004233.1, read on the forward strand.
TCTCTGGCAGCCGACCCCAACCAGCCTCGGCTCCCGGTCTCCCCAAATGATCGCGGCCGTCCCCCTCCCAGTTCGCCTGAGGCGCACGCTGCTGCTCCTCCTCCTCTCTTCTCGACTCTTCCGAGAGGGGATGCGACACCAGCGCGGTGCATGTGCGTTCACTCGGGGAATTCCGCGGAGGTGATGAATGACTTCCACCAAAAGTGTGTAGCGACGGAAATGATCCTTCATCAGACCTTCACTCCACTGGTTAAAGAACTGCTCTCAAGTCTGCTCGAGGCTAATCCACAAATGAAGGGAACATCCGACGAAAACCGAACCCCACAGGAAAATACTAGTACTGCCCGACAACTATCAGACACTCAATTATCACAGCCGCATTTCCGAGGGACAGAGGAGTTTCCGCTCCTGTTTTCTCGGCGGGAGACGTCTACAACCGTCGATACCGAAGACTTGGTGTCGTCCGTGCGGGAAAATATCAACCGCGATCGACCTCTGCATACACCACCATCGCCGTCCCCAACACAACTGGATGAAACGCTTCGTGCAGCTATCCAGGCGGAAATCAGGGCAGCCCTGACGGCCCTCGTCCCAAGAATCGTGGCTGGGCTCAAATCCATGATCATCACCACCATCTCAGGGCTCCACGCCCCCACCCTGGATACAGAATAACGAACCACACGAACAGCATCGCAATATTTCCGGAGGCCTCGACACAAGGTAGACCCATAGCCATGCTTCTCCCCCAACGCCCGCCGCCCGACATGGAGAAAGAGGGAGAGAGAGAAAACACCCCTCTGAACCCTCAAAACGAACAAGAATGGCCCGCCCTGCAGGAACGCGGCCGTTCCAGGACCAAGGACGCGATAAAGAAAAGAGCCCAAACGAGGTCCCAATCGAGGCAGAAGAGATCCCCATTGACCAATCAACAACGAACCCCATCCAAGCCCCGGCCCAAATCCAATCACAAGGGGTGGGACACCCTCCCGACGACATCACAGACGACCGCCGGTAACGACAAATCGGTAAGCTTCGATGATGGGGCCTCCCATTTGCGACCAGATGCAGGGAAACCTCGGAATCAAGAAGACGTGGCAGCTATTAAGACACCTCCTCGACCCAGATGAGAACAAGACAGAACAGAAACACCGGATGACCAAAATCCTCCAAACATACTCAGGCTCAAACGACGAACTCATAGCACAAATACGAAACACGTACCTTCCAATAGGACCCCAGATCCCACTGCCCCCCTACACGGGACAAACCAACAGCGAAATGGACAAGGACATAACGGAAGCCGAGGTCCGACTGGCCATTGGCAAACTCAGGTCCAGCTCGGCCCCGGGTCCCGACCAGATCTCAAACCGGGCGCTACGAAACCTCGACGACTTCTCCATCACAGCAATCACAGATTTCTTGAACACATGCTGGAGAACGGGAGAACTACCGGGATCGTGGAAACATGCCAAAGTAATCCTCATCCCCAAGACAAACAAACCGCTCGCGATCGAACACCTTCGCCCCATCTCCCTCACGTCGTGCTTAGGTAAACTCATGGAACACGTCATCCTAGCCCGACTCACGACATACATGAACGACACGGAACAATTCCCCCACACTATGATCGGTTTCAGAACCGGTCTTTCAACGCAAGACATACTCCTACAACTCTCGGAACAAATCATCAAACCACCCAGCGGCCTTAACACGGCAGCGATTTTGACCCTCGACCTGACTAAAGCCTTTGACAACGTCGCGCACGAGGCCATAATGTCGGGCCTGGGGTCGGTCAATCCGGGCGAGAAAACCTACAGTTACATTAGGAACTTCTTATCAAACTGAACAGCCACCATACATCTAGACAACCTCGTCTCAGATACGTTCCCACTAGGCAGTCAAGGCACTCCGCAAGGAGCCGTCCTCTCGCCATTGCTCTTTAACCTGGCCATAATAGACATCCCCAAGAAACTTGCACAGATCCCACACCTCCACCACAGCCTCTATGCAGACGACATCACCCTCTGGACTAACGAGAGGAATGACGGCCACATAGAAGAAACGCTGCAGGGAGGCATAGAGGTGGTGGTGGGGGAGGCGAGGAGAGCGGGCCTGGCCTGCTCTCCAGCTAAGTCTGTGCTACTCGTCATTCCACCGAATCAGAAAAAACAACGCCCCTCCAACATCAAACTCCACATTGACGGGAGAGAGATCCCAGAGGTCCCTGCCCTCAAAGTCCTTGGGCTGCAGATACAATCCACCAGACTCAATCACAACTTTCTCTAGACCATAGGAAGGAACATAAACCAAACTATAGGTCTGCTCAAGAGAGTCACCAACAAACACGCAGGCCTGACTGAGCATGACAGGGTCCGCCTGCTCCAAGCCTTCGTCGTGAGCAGAATAGTCTACTCCATCCCCTACCTTAAATTAACCAAGGCAGAAACTGACAAAATCGATATCCTCATAAGACGCGCTTACAAGGCGGCGCTACGCCTTCCCCCAGGCACGTCCACTAGCAGACTCGAAGGGTTAGGCCTTCACAACAAGGCCAGCGAACTCGTTGAAGCCCATCTAATGAGACAATATGAACGCCTCGCCCGCACCCCCACAGGAAGACACATTCTCCGAAATCTAAGAATAGGACACCACAGCCTACATCAGGACGCGACAACCAGTCCCCTAGATATCCACGCGAACATTATAGCCAAACCACTCCCCCGCAACATGCACCCTACGCACCACACCGGTCGGAGGGAACAACGAGCCCGCGCCCTACACAAGAATTACAAAAACGACCCCCGAGTCGTGTACGTAGATGCAGCGGAATATAGACACCACGAAGCATTCACCGCAGTCGCAGTTCGCAATAACTCCAACAGCAACCCACTAGATTCGATCACAGTCCGGACGCCCATCCCGGAAACGGCGGAGGAAGCGGCGATAGCGCTGGCCCTAACCCTTAACCCTACCCCCGCAACAATCATTACCGATTCTAAAACCGCTTTGCAAAATTTTGCCGCCGGACGCATATCCGCAACGGCACTCAAAATTTTGCGCAGAAACCCCCCGCAATCTCAAGTCCAACTGATCTGGACCCCTGCGCATTCTGGGCTCGAGGAAAACGAGGCGGCCCACGACCTAGCCCGAGGACTTACTATCCGGGCTGGGCCGAGCCTGTATCCCTACCACGGAGCCCGGTCCGCGCGGGACCGTCTGGTCGTATATCATGACATTACCGCCTACTACCTCCTTTCCCGCAGAATCTATCCGCAGGCGGACAAATCCCTTAGCTTAGAACAATCACACGTCTGGCGCCAACTCCAGACGGGAGTTTTCCCCAACCCGGCCACCATGACCCATATCCACCCCAGCCTTTATCCAACTTCAGTGTGCCCCTTATGTGGCGCCCATGCCAACCTGGCCCACATCATCTGGGCATGCCCTCAGGATCCCTTCCCCGAAATCCCTTCTGAGGAGAGGTGGGAGGCCTCGCTTCGCAGCCCCGACCCGGACCTACAGGCCCGCCTGGTCCAAAGGGCGGAAGAGGTCGCCGGGAAGCCTCGGCCGACCGCCACCACGGGACCACCAACCTAAATAAAGGAGAAGACGTCCTGGAGGGGATGGGCCTTCGGCCCCTCGCCCACCACCACCACCATGACCTTTACTCTCCTTGACCCATTTCCTCAGTCAATAAAGTTTTCTCTCTCTCTCTCTCTCTCGGATCACTGATGAGGGGACGGGTAGACAATGGTTCGAATCGAAGAGCACTGAGTGACTCAACATGTTTACATCACAAGGAATGCCACGACATATAGGCTCTTTGCAGCGGCGAAGCTATAGAAATGATGCGGCGCTTTTGGATTCAAGCATTTTTTGTCCACCCCTAACCAATGTTAAGCGTGTCATAATATAGCGTGGAACGTGATTGGACCTGGCGGCTCGTGGCTTTGGTCTTTAGTCCATCGTAGGATGAGACGAAGTATAGGGTCTGCGGATGAAGATCGGATGCGGATGCGGATATCCGTGAGTCCGACTCTGGATTTTTGCCGAGCCCGCCGGTACACGTGTGGGACAGCAGAGGCTAGAGTTAATATAATAGGATGCTATGAAGTGCATCGTCGAATGTTTTGCGGAAACAAATCGATCAAATAAAAAATACTATTATTTTTTTTATGCTAGGATTTCATTTTTATTAAAGATTGCTTTAGAGCGTTCCATCTCGCGAAACATGCTGTCAATAGAAAAAGTAGATAATGCAGGAGCGTTTATTATATTGGCAAAGTGTGTTCTTTTTTGGCAGGAAAAGAGCGGAAAACGTTTTCCGGGTAAATTAAGTTCACACACGTTCAAGCCACAAGAAAGGGGAAGACTTCTCGGCAACTATAAGATGTGACGTGTGTGCGCGTTTTCATTCTGGACAGTTGGCATATTGCTGCTAAGTATGTGGTTCGGAGCACACAGTTGCGAAATCGTGTTTAAAACTGAAACCGGTATGACATGTTGTCATAAATGAATATTGTCATATTTTCACAGTGGTTTACCCGCGTCTTACCACGTGTATATAAAGTTGTTCGTTTTCGGGTAAAACCCGATTTTACTCGATTTTTACAGCCCAAACATGTTTCAGGAGAATCGGGTTAAACTCGATTTCTCCTCCCATTCCAAAACACATAACCAACCTATTTATTTTTTACGCAGCACGGAGTTTGCGGTGCACACACGCTAGCTACCCTACCTCACCGATGTTTATTTGCAAACAAGCTCGCTACCGCCTGCTACCGGCGGACCCCCGCGCGCTTCCGGTTTTCTTCTTCTTTCCTTTGTTTTTTCATCATTTTGTTATTTCTACTACTTCCTGTAATGCGCGCAAGTCCTTGCAAGCGTATTACAGATGTTCTGCAAGAGAAAAGCTTCTTACTCGATCACTGTGCGCTGGTGGAGAACAAATAAATACACCACCGGAAGTCTACTGGGGCACCGAATACTGTGGCGCCCTTGCGGTATTGAAGGCCTCTGACACGCCAAAAAAATTTTTTTCATGCTAGGCGTAGAATTGGCATATCAGACCATTACAAAAAAATTGTTTCACTATAGAGTTGCGGAGTTTTTTTTATAAAAAAATAGAAATACGAGGCCCAATTCAAAGTTCCCACCAGTGCACTGTGACGTAACAGTGTACCACAAGATGTCAGGGCGGTCAGGATGGTGGCATCGACCTACGTCACTAAAAGTGGGTTCGCCGGAAGTCACGTGAGTTTCACTCCTCGTGCTCTCCGCGACCGTGAACCTAAGATCTTTTATTTTTTTATTCTGCTCCTCGTACGAGCGATCGTAGAAAACGAAGTTTCAGTTCCACTAGCTCTTTATCGCTGCACCGTTGGTTAGTTTGCGTGCAATAAAAGTTGAGGACGAAGAGTCAGTGGATCGACGCGATGGAGGTCAATGATGAAAGCGTTGCAAATACACGCCAGTGTACGAGTGCATGCCGTCAGTACGATAATACAGAGCTATACTTTGCACAAAACAAGCTATCAAGTTTTGAAAACACAAAATTTAGAACGCTCGCAGAAATTAGGATTGCTAGCATACGACACGCACGATCGGATTGCTAAAGGTTCAGACACCGAGGTCGTTGAATCATCGGATACTCTCCAGGCTGAAGATGCCTGCCGTCTAAAAAATACGAACTGGTGAGTGTACCAAGTACAAGTAAACGTCTAGCATAAAGTACGTGTTTTGTCTAGAACATGAGTAGAACTTGTTTACTAGGTGCACATGCAGCCGATGCGTCGTGATGCCTGAATTCAAGACTCTTGAGTGCCGCTGCTGCAGGGAGATGGGCAGGAAACTTACAGACCTGCAGCCGATAGGTTGCATAACATCACACGAAGAATTCCCACTCGTTTGCTTGAATATAACAATGCTCAAGATTGCATACCTCGAACTTTACGACTGGACGTTTCCAATGCCCAGAGATATTCACAAGTTAGTCTAGTTTTGTTGCCTACAGTCTACAAGTTCAGGCTGGAGTTGAAAGACAATTACCGCGCAGGAATTACCTTGACACTTTCAGTTTGTTGTAATTTTAGGAAATACCAGTACGCGGCGTACCGGCGGTTCGTACGCTGGGTGTGGGGCAGGCTGGGCAGTTTTAGTAAACTTCGCCTAGGGTTGTAATCTTCATCACTAAAGTGCATCAAGCATATCCATCGCCTACCCACGGATTCTAATATTTGTCCTGCGGGAACCGCAGTCAGCCAGCGGTCCATCTCTTGTATGTCTCTCGGAAATGCATGCAGTGTGATCTCTTCTTCAGTTGCTGAAATAACGGGACAGTGCCTCACACAGCACCTTCTAGGCATTGCAGTTGATCACGTCAGTTCACTGACTCCTCTTCTTCTACCTTTACAGCAACAATAAGCGATGAAAGGCAAATAAAATAAGCATTGTCTGCTTGAATCGCTCGTGGAGGTGCGGAGAATAACAAAAATATTTAAAAAAATATTACACGCCCTCGCTGTAAGCACGGGGAAGAATACTACTCACGTGACTTCCGGCGATGCCTCCCTTCTGACCGCCCCGACACCTTGCGGTACACTGTTACGTCACAGTGCACTGGCGGGAACTTTGAATTTTGCCTCGTATTTCTATCTTTTTATAAAAAAAACTACGCAACTCTATAGTGATACAATTTTTTTGTAATGTCCTAATATGCCATTTCAACACCTAGCATGACAAAATGTTTTTTTTTTTTTTTGTTTTTGGCGTGTCAGAGGCCCTTTAAACTCACCCCGAATGCGGTGAATAGTTAATTTCGCAAGCTGCGTGCCGCACCGTGGACGCTACACGGCTCTCAACCAACCGCCCAACGAGTGCGCCTATCACCGTGACATTCTACTGAGGCCGGCTGAAGAAAAGCGACAATAGGCGTTGGGGCCTTGGGGGGACATTTCCGTACCCCCGCTGTGCAAGCGGGTGGAACTGCCTCGGCACGCCACGCAACTTCGGCCCTGCTGCACGCAGCTTGTGAAATGCACTCTCAATCCCCCTGCGACCGCTGTTAGGCGTCGACGCCCAGCAGGGTCTCTCAGGTAGCATGGACATCTCGCTGGCGTCCAACCTTTCTCACGAACAATGTCCGAGCCAGTCAGTCGTGTAAACAGATCGGGAAAACTTAACAGATTTATTTCATAGCGAAATATCTGATCGAAGACGACCGTCCCTCGAACGGTCTGTGTTTTTGTTAACACCTGAGGGAGAAGAGGATTCCGTGGGCGGTACTTCCCTTGAAGCGACCGACGGGAATCGGAGCTGGGAACCTTGACGTTTCCCCGATTACTAGCTTGAAACAGATCCCCAAGTTTAGCGCGTTAGCGTTAACAAGCTCGTAAAACCCTTCAATAAAAAAAAGAAACTTGAATGTATTACAGCGTACATTTTTGAATTTAACCCGAAAAAACTCGAATTTCGAAATATTTGCTCAAAAAACCCATTTCTCCCCGATTATCAGCTTGAAAAATAGCATCCAAATTTTACCCCCCGAATAAAAAAAAAAAAAAGTAACACCGGAAAACGAACAACCCTAGGTATATATACCAATATACCAATAAGCTCCGGTGAGCGGCCGCCTTTTTTACTGATTTAAAAGGTTAAAAAGCACAAACAAACAAGGACAAAAAATCACATCTTCACGTGGTGAATGATGTTGATTGGGGCGAAGCTCTGGTGGTGCTGATGATAGTGATTTTATTGTTCATATGTAGTGCTGATGGTGCTGATTTTTTTTTTTATTGCTCATAGGTAGTGCTGAGTTCCGAGTTGCGTTTCGACTTCATTATTACTGCTTTATGGTCGGTGAAATGCAGAGCCAGTGGTTCTTCTAGCGGATCAGCTTGGATCCGCTAGAAGAAGTGGGAACGCATCTCCACCGCTTGAGAAAACGGCTCATGTCAGAAAGAGAATGTGTGGTATGGAATGTGGTTATATAAGCATTTGAGCATTTGACCGCAGCACCCTCTCGTCTATAAAAGTTGAGCCAATGCATGCAAAGTTTAAGGCGATTATATACGCATTTGACCGCAGCGCCCTCTCCTGTATAGACGTTGAGCGGCAACATGCAACGTTTTATCCATTACAGACAGATAGATGACACATGGCCGAGTGGTTAAGGCGATGGACTAGAAATCCATTGGGGTCTCCCCGCACAGGTTCGAATCCTGTCGACTGCGCAAATATTTTTTCTTCCTTAAGAAGACAGATGGGATGGCAATCGACGTGAGCACGGGCGCCGGACGGATGGACAAGGCTAGACCCTAAGCAGCTTCGCCCCTAATAAAGACACAAAGACGACAGGACGGGCGCTACCTGCCGCCCGTCCTGTCGTCAGTCGCTGATAGGCGCTACCTGTCTTTACTGTACTCATTTTGTTTGCGCTTTTTAACCTTTAAATCAGTATGAACCAACTCGCCCAAACACAAGTTTTAAAGCCTTTTTTTACTGTTTCTTATTATCCGACATGTAAAAAATGACAGAGTGTTATTAGCTTTACCATAATTAATGTTTGCGATTAGAGAATTCCCGTGTGCTTAAAGTCAGTGCTTAAAAAATTGTGACTCGAAGAGGTCTTTGTATAAAGGTATGCAAAAGTATTATAAGGTACCTACCAGACAATTTTGATTAGAAATTCATACTTGACCTCAAAATATAACGTGAATGCGGGGATTGCGGGTTGGATGTAGTTCCGAATTTTGCGAACGCGATTCGGGTGCCAACACAAAGTCTACGGATAGGGATCGTATTCTGATGTTCAAACTGTTATTCGCAAAGGGCTCTAGTTATGGGGTGTAGGACTTTTTCTGTAAGACCACAGCGCCTCGGAATAAAATATTTCACTTCAGCAACTACAGGTTTACAACATAATCAAACCAATCACTCCACTGACAGATTTAGAGAGTCTACTTTCCCCAAAGCACTTGGAAGAGCAAATCACTGCAATGCATGGAGAAAGCTCGGGCAACGTCAAAATTCGATAAAAAAAAAAAGCTTGCCTCGATCATTCTAATAAGCCAGGGGAGCACAGAATGTGTCGCGTGTGTATTATGATTTGCTATGCTTGATGGCGGGGAACTTTGAGTGCTTTCGAATGCTCAGCAGAAGCGAAACACTTTTGTCATCTCCGGCGTCATCATGCTGATTGAGACAATTTTAAATTTATTCGGGAGTAGAGTGTGTCACAAGCATGTCTTAATAAAAATATTTCCGCGGGTTCTGCTTCTTTGTGGGTTCGTGTAGGGCCTTGAAATATTATTGCTCATGTTTTGTCTGAAGCCCCTTGTTGTAACTGATGTAGTCGCGGGGGAAGGAGCTCTATGGCACCCTTTACTTTCTCAATTGACTTTTGTCAGAAGTTCGGACGTCATACTCCCACTGCGCTATTCCCTAATGCGTAATGATTCACAGCGTGTTACGGTGAATTTAAGGGGTTAGCTACGTTTTGTCTGGAACCACATGTGCGCACCGACGGTATCCTGCTGACTAAGCACGTTGGACAAGGTATCAATCGCCGGCAAAAGTCGCTTGCGCACTATACTACAGCGTGGGCGAAATGGATTGAACGCACTTTAGACTGACCGCATAAATCGGTGCCTTAACGTTTCGCGCTGGGATTTACTACAGAGGTGCCTGAAGTTAGTGGAAGCTTTCGCTAAAATTGTGGAAAGATTGGCTCACCCGAGTAAATCAATAAAAAAAAAAGAAAACTATAATTTCTCGATACTTCGCATGTACACTAAAAAACTATGTGTTACGGTGGCGCTTATTTGGGCCGAATAAAGTGAAGAATTGTTAAGCCAATTCTATTTTCTTTCCATTTTACAAAATTTTCAGTCGTAGCAAACGCCAGAATGGCCCGAAAAGATTTTATGATGGTTTTAAGATGAAGTTTCAGATAAACTTTCCTAGAGAAAACCAGATTTTATTTTTTTTTTTCCTTTGACTACGGAGGTTTCATCTATTGATACTTTCAAGTAATAAATGCACCAGCTCCGAGCACCTGGTTATACTTCGTTTCACCTTCGGTCCGAGCGCGGCCGATGTTATGAGCCGAAGGGCCAATCAAACAGAGCAAAAAGCGCAACGTCATGGCGTGCTCTCTACGCCTGATAGGACTAGCCGGCGGAGGAGCACGCACAGAGAGTCGGCGAATACCCGCTGGTCCTATCAACTGCAGAGCGCATGCCATGACGCTGTGCCTCTTCGCTGTTTGATTGGCCCTTCGGCTCATTACATCGGCCGCGCTCGGACCGAAGCTGAAACGAAGTATAGTAAAAAACAGAGCGCTACGTTAAGAAACAGATTTACGCGGTCAGTTTAAAGTGCGCTCAATCCGTTTAGCCCACGCTGGTTACTTAACACCCAACGCCCAACTGCAGTCGGCACTACAATTTGTTGGAGCCAATCAAGCAGTGCCAAAAGTGCATCGTCAGGGCGTTCATCCTCTTCGTACGAGGGGTGTGCGAACAGTTAAAGCTCCTAGATATGAGGTTCCTACAAGTAGCAACACTCTTCGAAGCGCCGACTGCGTGAGGGTGCAGATTTTAGGAAGCGAATGGCAGCGCACAGTAGAAGAGTGAGCGGAAAGACGCCATTGTGTTCCTACGGAATGTGCATCGTCATTCGTTTGGTGGCCGTTATTTCTAAAAAGAAGCATCAAGGGTCTTTACGAATAGTGGTTCGAATCGAATTGCGCTGCGTCATTTATAACTTTCACAGCTGTAGGGGAAACCTTCCAGTTCCCTTGCAGAGTCGATGCTGAGAATGACGCGGCGCTATTCGATTTTGTTCGCACACCCTTACTTCGTGCGTTAACTATCACCGACTGAATCGATCGCGCACAATGAGGCGCCGTGACTCCGCGCTTTTTTCATTGGTTAAGCCGACGATAGCAGACCGACAAAAGAAAACAATCGAGTGCCGTGAAGATGCACTTCTTGCATTGCTTGATTAGGTAGCTTTCGGAGAGAGTTCTCGCCGTCCCGCAACGCCCTCTGCAACCCGCTACAAAACCCGGAACTCTACAGTCAAGGCCATGGGCGCGCAGGCGCAGTAGCGGCTTCTTCGTTGCGGAGGTCTTAGCGGAGGGGGAAACGCGGTCTACGAAAACTCCCCGGGGAAACGCGGTCTACGAAAACTCCATCCCTCTTACCGCTCATACAACCGCGTTCGCAAAGCGGTTGCGAACGCGGTTGTATAAAGATCCTGTACAATTGCACGCGCACTCGATGACATCAAGTGAGCGTGCAATTGTACTGGATCTTTATACAACCGCGTTCGCAACCGCTTTGCAAACGCGGATCCGCTTCCAGTGTGAATGAGCGGTTAGGGAGTTCTCGTAGACAGCGCTTCCCCCTCCGCTAAGCCCTCCGGAAAGAAGAAGCCGCTACTGCGCCTGCGCACTGATGGCCTTGACTGTAGAGTTCCGGGTATCGTAGCGGGTTGCGGAGACCGTTGCGGGCAGCGGAATCGATCAACGAAAACTCCTTATTGACTCCATCGCACCATTGCCTTGGCTGCGATGGGATTTAAGTATAATTACGTCTAAATAAGTGTGATGACTCACCGCCGACGGTAGTTTGTTGCCTAAATATGCTGGACTAAGTATGACGCACTGCCGAGGGTTGCCAGCAGACTAAAGCAGGGGACACATGATTCATGAGCGACGAAAATGAGCGCCGCGCGGCAGAGCATGGCCGTATTCGCTCTCTCTCTCGCATGAGTTGAAACGTGGTGGCGCCGTGTGCAAATAACCCTCAAAACTTTACGTTTCCCAACTAGACAGCGGGTTTCAGAGTGTATGCGAGATTCTATCTTCGCGCTATAATCGGAGAATGGTCGATTATGCCACTCTCAAAGATAATTCACTCTTATGCTGAAATAAGGGTGCGCAAAAATTTAGAAAATATACTCGGACCGGAAGTGTGCCAGGATTATCAAATGGTAGGCGCCACTGAGTTTATTGCAAAAAAAAAGAAAAAGGGGTGAATGCATAGCAATCAGCACTGGCGTCCATACGTCACTGTGACGTAAACGCCTCGTGGCGCAGAGCAACTCGAATCTTGTCGGTCCAGATTGGTCCAGGGTGTTTTCAGGTAAGTTCGGCCGATCATGTCCGGTGACACTTTTTAATTTTTACGAAAAAGCTAACTTTTGTAGACTCAATGCCCATCAAAACAAAACCAAAACTTGTTTTGCGAAAAAAAAATGTTTGTCTTTGCGGAAAAATTTTAGAAGCACACTCCGCGAATTGCGCGAGGTTGGAATTTCGGGCACCTCTTCCAAAACAAATTTGTAATGGCTACGTGTCCAGAAATATTTATTCACAAACTATGTAGTGTGAGGATTGACTCAAAATGTATTTTATGAAGTACCGATGTTGGTAAGTTTTAGAAAAAATCGAAAACATGGCACATTCCGCAAAAATACTTACATTTTATTAATTGTTTTCTCCGCATCTATATATACGAAATATTTCACACTTTGCCAGCGTATTATCCTCTATCTTCATAATATTTGCGCTAAATATGATTCTGCTGGGCAGCGAACTACATTTATGAGAAACACTAAAATAAGGTCATTTTAATATTTACGAGTTATTTTGAAACTCAATTCAAAAATAAAGGCCATCTTCGATTTTTTTAGACTCTCTGACATTAGGTCCATTGATAGGTACTAACAGAATCTGCGAAAACATGTTGCATTATATTTGTGTATTTGAAGTTATAGAGCTAGAGATATGACCAAATTGCGGCTAAGGGCTTTTCGGAAAGGAGACTTTCCGGATTTCTTAACAGTGTTCACAGACTTCTTCGCGAAGAATCATGCGCTTTAATAAATTTTCGGATAGGCCCGCCAAGAAAATAACGCATATGTCGCTTCCGTTGACAAAGCCAATAGCTGCATTTTTACGCGCTCGGACACGCGCAATGTTCAGGGTGCCGGTAAAATGATTTCACGAGTAAAATAAAATTCAATCAAATGATGCGATGATACGCAGTTTCTTGTAAAATAATGGCAAAGAAAGCGAAAAGCGAAAAACAAAACTGGCTCTGCAATTTGTTAGCCACCAGAGAGGACTGACTATCTTACCAACCCCGGTCCGGAGGTTGGGGACGCTCCGCCAATTGAATGGGTACTGTTAGAAACCTTCTGTTTTGCTCCCATTCTTAATAACTAAAGGCCGTGCGGCAGCATTAATGTCGGGCAACGCTGCCCGTATACTAAGGGGTTGTGAGGAATCAAGAGGGGTTTAAAAGAGGCTGTTTTATACTTACGTAAATCACGTTTGAACCAATATTTTTAGCGTCCTGGAATACTGTGAATTTAACAAATGGAAGAAAAGTTGATTTGTTGAGTAGCTGAGTGTAGTCTCTATAAGGGGAATTTTCTTTATTCAGTAGTGGCCACTCGGTAAAGCCACCTTCCTTAAGTAGTTTCAGCAGGTCATTAAATTTCTCTGTTTCGTTGACAGCTGTTTGACAGACAAAAATAATCAAATGTGGTGAGGTACATGCAAAATGCTGACAAAACTTCTTTTAAATGCAAGAGCATATCTAGGGTCTCAAAACAGCGAGATCGTGTACGACCGTTCACCGTCACGTCTAGATATATCAAAATCTAGTCGGAAAACATCAAAATGATGTGTAATTATACACCAATTCAATCTACACGCTCTGTGTAGCTGGGAGCAGTTTTCCGATGATTATTGCGGGAAAACCAAAATTGGTTTTCTCGCACTGAGGCACTGCGATAGCACCGCGCTGAGATAGAGCGACAGCGCCGAGATTCACGAATGTGGGAAAAGAAGCAAATGATCCCAACTGATATCGCATTACAGTTCGTTGGGAAGCATCCAGAGAGAATGCCCCATATTAGTAAACCCGAGACTGGGACAAATTGCAAAATTTGGTCGGTGCATAGGTGTACTATGCTGCATTAATTTCTCTAGAACTACGTGGGGTTGGCACGAGAAATGAGAGGGGTTGGGGTGATGTAAGGAAGGCCGTGCTTTGTCCACTCATTCCATATGTGCTGTTTGTGGCAGCTGGAGATACGTTCACGGATTCCTGCCGCATGATGATGGTGGGTGCTCAACAAGCAGCGTTGGCAAGAAGTGAATGCCCGTGGCTCGGAGTCCCGTTGAAACAATTTTGCAGAACTCCGCGCCGCCACCTTGATTCGTATTTTCGGAATGGTGTGCGAAGCAAGTCGCCGGACAAAGCCTGGGTGCGCTATTGAGCCATTTCAAGCACACGGTACGAATTCGTTTCGGGAAGAAGCACACACGGATGAAAGGAGCCACCAACGCCTCCATGGCGAACGCGATAGTATGTTCGCCAAGTCATTGGTGTACCACGGTGCGAGGAGTGCGTCGTCACGTATGAGTGTTCGCACGACCTTTTATTTTCTTATTTCCGCTTTCAAAATTACTGCTAATTTATTTTGACGTGCGTGACGTCACTTGCGTGACCAAGTTTTTGGTAGATTTCACGACCAAGTTTTCGTGGCATTGACGTCTAAACTTTGCACCCGCTTCCAAATTTATTCTGACGTGCGTGGCGTCGCTTCCTTGACAAAGCGTTTGTGACATTTTATGACCAAGTTTTCGTCACATCGACTTTTCTACTTTGCACCCCCATCCAAGCGCTAAAAAAGACGCAATTTCGCGAGAAATAAAAATAAAACAATCAACACACACACCTAATTTAGTATTCTCGTAATCGGGCTTATTATTTGGAGCTTGTTTACCATCTCGCGCGCGTATTTTTACTTTCAGGAAGAAGGCGTGGTTGTATTATGTGGAAATATAATTTTGCTTAATTAGGATATATATTTATTGACCAAATCGGTTGAGGAACTACCTATTCTATAGCTTCTGCTTCAGTTTAACACTAAGGACTATATATACGTTATTTACAAATATTCAAAAATATTGAGATGGAAACCTGTGCCATCGAGCTTTAAATTAAAAGAAAACAAATTGGGAACAAATTTGTTGGTACACAGGAGGTAGGCATATATAAGCTTCGACTAAAGTGTTTGGGTTGAAGCCTCTCTTTTTATAAGGAACATCAGTGTACTTAGGGTGAATAACCTCGCTGGATACGTTTAATAATAAAGAAAGATGTTAGGACTCTTTCAATGGTAAAATGTCTTTTTACACTAAGATCTACCAGCTGCAGCATGTTCGCAGCTAGCGCTTATTTTTTGTCGTTTGTCAGCAAAGTAAACAAAAAAGATAAAAAGTGGACATTTATTTTATTTCAGGCAGATTAATTTGATTCCATTAAGATAGCTAGAAAGTGGTGATTGTTTATTTCTAAATATATTTTTAAACATGACAGACTGATTATTCAATTCATCAGATTACTAACAATGCAGAATAAATAATTACCTTAATTTGTACGTACAGCCTAATTAACAACTTTTTATTGACGTAAACTCCGTCATACTAGAACAAAAACAACTTTTCTTTTTACCCAGCTAAAATTATCTATTTGACATTTTGTTCTTCGAATTCTCGCTTGCTTGCAATATTACATTATATTTACTACTTTTCGCTGCCTTCCTTCTTTTTTCGTGTTCTGATCTGCTTTCAACAGGACGTTACATTGCTGAGGCAAATCCCACCCATCCCTTGCCCCCATCTCCTCCCCTTCCCCGGAGACTTGGGAAGCTGCGTTGCTCAGCTCGCACCCGGACGACCAGCGTAGTCTGGTTGAGCGGGCCAAGGCAGCAGCGGCCAGCAATGGAGCCCTGGACTAGGGGCCCCACCCATCTTCGGATATTTCCATATTCAAATAAAAGTTTACATCATCATCATTGCTGAGGAACGGAGTGGAAGATAGAAAGAAAGCCCAGTGCTCCAATTTGCTCAGAACAGTACTGCTTTGTAATCGTGTTCAGCCTGTTATGGATCATTCTTGCTTGATCGATTCTTTGACTTCAGCACAAAACAGTGCACACAGATAGCCTCACATGATATATAAAAGGTAAATCTTCAATATTTTCAGGATTATTTCTGCATGTAAAGCTTAATTTAAATTTTCATCGTAAAACTGGTTTGACTTAAATCAAAATTTAACACATTCTGATTTTTATTTTTCAAGCTGCTCGTCAGACCACAAACTCTTCTTAAAAGCCTAAACATCAAACAAAACATAAAAAACCATAGCTTTATATTCGCGACTCCAGCCAACTACAGGGGGTGCGCTGTTCAAGCAAAATGGCGGACGAAAGGAGGTCGTTTTCGTCGTTCAGCACGCGGACCACAATAAATTTCTTGAGCTGCAGCGTAAAATCAGTGTTAAATATAAAAGCAAAGGGATTTTTCGACAATAGAAACCTTCTTCTAGTCAGTGAGTAGCAACGACACGGCGGAAGCATAAAAAAATTACTGGAAACGATGTTTGTTTCTATGCTGCCTAAGAGAACCAAGCAGCGATAGCAGACGACAGAGTCGAAACCACCTCCTCTCCTGGGCTTCTCGGCGTTACCGCTACGCGGTGTCGATTTCGCTGGAGACGCAAATACCCGTTTATAAAACAAAAATATAACGGCACGAATCAAAAAGATTTTTTTCTTATCTCCATAATAAGGCGAATTTGTTGCTATATGGGCCAGGACAGAATGTAAGATGCCATTCGTGCATATTTTGAAATGACCGGTCCTTAAATCAATCCACCGGTATAAAACATTTACTCGTTAGGAATCGACCCACAAAGCATGTGTATGCTACTAACGAATCATGTAAATGCACCGCACTTAAAGGGGTACTCCGACGATTTTTGAGCTACCTCAACTAACTATATTTTCTGACTCCCCGGCCTTTACCCTTTCCAGTATGCTATTTAGTATCGCGAAATTCATAATAGTTATTGCGAAATCGGCAAACAAAAATGATGCAAAAACCAACATTCAAATTTACCCGCACCTTTCAGTGCCGTGACGTCAGTGGCGGGCAGGCTTGCCAGTCGAGCGAACAGTCTAAAAAATAGAATATGCCAATCATTTGTTCGGTGCTGGAGCGTGGATCCTGGAGCGAGCTTCCAAAGCATTCATTTGACACCATAAAGCTGCTTCAAATCAGTTGGGAACAAATTCTACAGACCAAAGAGTGAACCCCTGCCTTCCACTGACGTCACTTTTTCCTTGTTGCCAGTAGAGACCTTCAGTTTGAAAAACACGGTGAGGACCAAAATTGCAAATTCAATAACTTCGCGAAAAAAAATTTTTTTTTAACCAAATATTTGGGATACTATTTTAGCGATGTTGTTAGGCGAGTTTAGCAAAATTTCAGGCAAATCGGGGACCATGAAGAAATCGCCGGAGTACCCCTTTAATGCATTTTGCTAAATTCAGTGCGAACTAAAAATGCTATGTTGGTGGTTTCGATCTGCGGTACCCTTATTTTTGAAAGTGTTAAACTATTGTACGATGAGGACGGTAATTTTAATGCACACAACAATCTATGTAAACGTCATTCTAAACACTACCTTTTGTGAATAAGAGCAGGTAAAACGCGAAAGCTTATTTTAAGAGCTTAGGGTTTGCTTAAAATGCCCGTGGGTTTTTATTTGCTGCTTATATCACTCATAATGTTACTTCTCTGGACTCAGGCATATTGGCATGAACTTGGCTGGGAAAGCAGACTCTTGCCGATTTGTAAATGCTCACCATCACTACGTAGCGCGAAGTGAAATAAAGCATTAGATATATATTAGACTCTTAAGTCGCCGTACAAAATAAATCGCTAAACGATTTCAGAAAAAAAAATAATGCAGTTTATTTTCATCATATGTGTATAGCCACGTCGTAGACTTTCCGGTGTTTCTTAAAAAAAAAACGTTGATTATTTTCAGTGTGTATAAATGTTCAACTGTGCATATATTGATGATATCTTCCCAAAGGACGCAAAACAAGTGGTGATCCTCGGTGAAGAAAGAACTAAAGAAATACTAAAAGTTAAACTGTAGATGGGGGGGGGGGGGGGGGTTCTTGACAAAAGCAGTCTTAGGTTATGCAACATATGTCCAGAAATTGTTGTGTCTTAATTAGTTTTATGTTTTTTTGTTTTTTTTTCGACACAAACGGTTGTTGAGAGGTGCTTTTTTGTTTTAACAAGGAATGTAATCTTGGCTCCGATGGATGTTTGTTGGTGTCTTATATTAAAACTGGAAAGTCTACGGCCTAGTTATAGATAGGCATCCCTTTTGTGGGGTTTATATTTCTTCAAATGGGGTGTGTTTTATCTGAGTTTATTTTCGCACCGATTTGGTGTCCTTCAGGGACAGTTTTTGGTGTCGGACCAAAAAAAAAAACAAGGCGGTTTATTGAGGTTAATGTTGAAAATTTCACTACTGGTTTGGATTCCCAACCTCCAGGGAGCAGGCAACCCTTTCTCTTGAAAGCGCACGCGTGTGCACCTCGCAGGCGCTTTGGATTATTTCGTGAATCTTGTGCCTTCGCCGACAATGAGTACTCGGCATCGAAAGGAAAGGAAATGCGATTCTCTGGCTCGGCTATTTAGTTATTTTACCTTGAACAAAAAACTTACGTACTCTCGCAGAGGCAGACTCTGTAGGCCAGAATAGCCTTATTAGTAGCATTCTGAGGCTCTTTTTCCTCAAGTGTAGCGTTCAATAAAATATCTAGATATAGTAAAGATATTCAAGCTTAGTTCAATGTCAACTCTGTATGGTGTAAAAAAGAATGTAACTTCATTCAAATTAAGCTATAAGCACACTAAATTATTGGGTAGTCTTATCACTTTTTCAAATGTATTCCCGGGCCACAAATTACGGTTTATGGCATATATTTGCCACCATGTTTACCAGATGGCGTAGCCATGATATCGAAGGGCGCACCGAAAAGTCTTTTTGTCTTTTTAAGGTTAGACTTTTATGTGTGTAAGCCCTCAATGTAAATACACATTTTCTCGATCTTGTTCTGCAGTTAACAGCCATTAGACTTTAGTTATTAGGGTGTTATAACAAAGGATTACGGTAGTGGCTGCTTGTAAAATAATCTAAAAGAGGTTCCTCCTCAGAGCCAGCAACTGGCAAATAACATTTTCTTATTGCTAAGAGTCTATTGTCATGTACCGCTTAAGAAACACAAAGTGTGGCTTATGATATTTACACTTTATGTATTAGGATTCTTTCTCACCGTGTTTATCGCGTGATGCCACACACTCATTGGCTGTTGAGTCCTGACCAATAACGAGACACGCAGGATTCACCACGACCTGCGTTTCTTAAGCTATCAGTGACAGCAGACGGAACGTTCATCGTTGGTCCGAGCAAGTTAGGGGGAGAGCAAGTCGTCTGCTTCTTGCACAGGGTTGCTTGCGGTGACGTCAGAACGACGACGAGTACCGATTGGGTTTGACTCAAAGGCTAGTGGGTAGACCTCGATGCTAGATGTCTTAAGGCCTACCCACTATTTTGTTTTCAATCAGACAATAAACGCTCGGCGTCCTCACATCATTCTAACCCCTGTGCAAGAAACAGACAAACGTTTACTGCGCACTGATTTATCATTAAAAAAATCTATGAAAACAAAAAAAAGCAAAACACGACAAAGAGAAGCGCCTGTCTCCCATGTCTTTCGTGGTCAAGGTTGGCATGGTGACTTTCAGATTAAGAAACGCAGGGCGTGACTTATTATTCCAATGCCTCTGACCTCGGTATATGTTATTCGGCGTTCTGAATGGTTACTGCCTCAACCTCATTGGCATAAGTGTTAATGAAATTCGATAGCAAGTCTATGACTTTCTAGCAGTAAACAAAACTAAATTGGAGGAGGATGATGCTTAAGTCAACCACATTTGCAATTGTTGAGGTTGAGTTTCGATCGTCGACCGCGACGTAATTGTTCTAAACAAGGGGATTATGACGATCGACTTTATTGCTCCCGTATTATTTTGCTAGTACAAAGTAAATCCTCCCCGCCCTGCCCCAATACGGGGACAAAAGACTAGGGATAGGGGTCATTTGCGCATTGACACCCTCAGGGAAATATTTTCGTGTTTTCATTTTTCAGTTTCGATTAAACCATTAGTAGTAAAAGATTACTTTTGCGTGAGGTATTTTTCTTTCTTGTTGTATTTTGCGCGCTTTTTCTAAGGAATATATCGCACTCTGCTATTGTCATGTGGTTAATTGTGTATTGCCTGTTTACTCCTTAACAAAGAAAATATTGGTTGTTTATATACATACTTACTGAATTAAATACTCTGTAATGAAATTCAGCCCGAAATACTGAAATTGGCTTTCACGCTGCGGAATTCTCGGAGTACGCAGCCACATTATCACGCACGGCTAAGTCTGAGTTATGTGCGAAATCAGTGTTTTTGCTATTGAAGTCCCCCAATAAACTAACAACTTATATTATTATAGCAGATATATCCAGTTCTCAGTAAATCAGAGACACGAGATAATACTTATATTTAAATCCATCATAGTGGATATTAAGAATTTCATCGTTTTGGACGAGGAGAGTCTTTAAGGATTTAGAAGCGCTCTGTTCTTGCCTAATGAATTATTTCACGAGCTTCTCGCTTAGATCCTTAGTAGCTGTTATTGGTTTAACAAGCTCCTGATCTTGAAAAGCTTGAATTTTGTTATTGCAAATTTTGATAAAGTGGTCAAGCTAATACCTAAGTAGTACTTGGTACGTCCGCCGTAATATTAAATAATACATGCGTCTAGTGGCGGACGTGCTAGTGGAGTTCGAAAAGGGTACGCATTTAAGATTGGTTTAAATCGGAAAAGAAACATAATTATAAATGGTATAAAACACATAGTTTGTTGGGTTGCCCTTAAGAGGAACTAAAGTGTATTTTGCGATTGTCTTTTCATGCCACAAAGTCAACCAACGCGCCCAGTAAGCATCGAAGAAAACAGCAAAATAACACTCATTTGCGACCTTTTTTAACCCGACCAAACATCACGACATGCCCTTTGTTCTTTTATCAATCCAGAAAGAAGAGACGTGCCGCAATGTTTGCTCGAGGTTTTAAGAAAAAGAAAAGGCAACTCATGATTGCAACTCTGAGCTTCCCGGGATTGTTAAAGCGTTTAGAATGAGCTTGCGCCAAGAAACACAATTTTGAAATTCTGTGTTCACTCCTAAATACGTTGCCTAGTATTCGTTCGAGATACAAGGTGGAAATAAAGTATAATTCAGAAGAGTTTAGCGCCCTTAAAAGTGGCACCGGCCGCAGCAGAGTTTAGGCAGAACATTTCACTTTTTCCATATCGCTAATCAAGCGGCACAGTTAATTTATCAAGACGAGAAAAACGTTTTCAGATGATAGCCTTAATGCAAACATACCTTTTACGTCCATCTGAACTTTATCAGTAAGAATACGAAAATTTCCAAATTTAGTCTTTTCATCAGGTATTTTGTGTGTGTTTTTCCAGTTTCCACAGGCGTATTCATAGAAGTCAGTACAAGGATCCTCGGTCTGGTTCATGCTCGCCAAAATCATTTTAGCTGCATAAAAATTTAACAACAGGCTTGTATCAAAAGTATAAAATGCGGTAAAAAAAGGAACTCAAAATTCCCTTATGAGATACAATTGGTCTGCAGCCTCATCTCTCACACGAACAATAAGTATTATGCTACATAATAGCGTCACTAACAAGAGAAACACTGTGCGAGGTAATCAATTCAGATGACCAAAAGATAACAAACTAAGAGCAAAATTTACTCTTTACTTATTCGATTATTAACATTTCCTTGCGAACTGTCAGTGATTACGGAGAGGAGGGGGGGCGGTAAAAAAACGGGCAATCACCCCACCTCAAAACAAAGATGTAAACAATACAGAGGAGAAAGAGAAAAATATCGCTCGCCTCCCCACACATCCACGTAACGTTGGGCCAACATTGGTATTCATTTGGCAAACAATGTACCAATGTTGGGCCAATGTAGCCATTGTAACACAGATGTTGGAAGCACATAGGCATACGCTGGCCAACTTTGGCCTTTCTTATCCAATGACTTACCATCACTGGTAATTGATCGGCTTAGGATGGCCAACATTAGCCTTCCTTAGCCAGTGTCTTACCAACGTTGGTAATCGATTGGCTCAGCCTGGCCAACATTGGCCTGTTTTAGCCAATTGATTACCAACATTGGTAATCGATTGGCTTAAGCAGGCCAACATTGGCCTGTCTTAGACAATTGTTTACCAACATTGGTAATGGAATGGCTTAGGCAGGCCAACATTGACCTGTCTTAGCCAGTGGGTTACCAACGTTGGCAATCGATTGGCTTAGGATGGCCAACATTGGTCTATGGTAGCCAATGGGTTACCAACATTGGTAATCGATTGGCTTAAGATGGCCAACATTTTCCTGTTTTAGCCAATGGCTTACCAACGTTACAGTGTTCTAGAAAGTTGTAGTGGCAAGAACGACGGCCGCCCTGTGAAGAGTTTGAGCGTAGGCGACACCGTGGCGCTGCTGTGCTGAGCCCTAGGAGCACGCCCCGTCAGCCCCGTCGTCGGCGCTGTTCGGCGCGTACTACTGTGGTTCGACTGGAGCTTTTCGCGACGCAGAAGAATTTCTATTGTAAAAAATTGCAGTTCTGCCTTTGGACTAATGCTTCTAGAGTGAATGCTATGCTTCACTTGAAATATTCGCGTGTTTTGAGGGAGATTATTTGATTTGTTCTGCGCCCTACACTGTTAGCAAGTCCCGTGTATTTGGTGAACATTAGGGGTAAAAAACACGCTATTTACACAAATTAGCATACATTTACACGTTGAGTAAGGGATAATTCGTTCACACATCATGCGAGGTTGTAAAAAACTTGTTTTGGTTCGGTCATACACGCATAACCGTGTAGCCGACCTCGAAAACACGCATCACCCCCGGCGACGGCCACAGCACTGCCAGCTATCGAAGCACCGGAATGCTTGGGTACACACCTAGAAAGGACCGTGGAGACAAATGCCGCGAAAAGAAACATATCTCGGAGACGGATATGAACTATAAGCAAATGCGCCACGTCGCAGGACGTTGGCGAAGCCTCGCTTCTCAGGCGCTGTCATTGATTCTGGTCGATGGCAATGCGGCTTCCCTCATGTCGCGCATGTTTGTATTTATTTTAGGGGTCTCGATAGTAGGTTTTTTACGCACCACAAATAAAATAAGTGTCTAATTACTAGGTCTAAACAGTTAAAATGGATAGAAAAAGAGTGCCCTCGATTCGAACACGTGACATTGCAGTTGGTTTTGTTTTGGCTTCAACCCTTCAACTGCAAGCGAAACGGTCGTAGGGGGGGAAGGTGCCGCCGTTTCCCATGCACCCTCCTCAGAATTTACGGTGCTCCGTGGTGGCCGCCATATTAAAACTTTACACCAGTGTTGCTGCATGTGTAGGTCATCTTTATGTTAGAGCTGAAAGAAACAATCTGGCCACGGCGCAAGGCCGATGTACGCTGGAAGCTAGAGCAGGTTTGCTTTCGTTGTTTTTGTTTGGTCGGAGAAAATCAGGCAACAACGCACGTTTTGCATGGCGCTCTGGGAACTGTTGAGGAGGTATGAGCTAGATGCATATTTGATTAGATTCTTGCAAGGAGTGTATACAATAATGAGGTGGTTATAAAGTGGGAGGCAGAAACTACAAGACCAGCAGCAATAAAGAGGGCTTAGACAGGGTTGTCCCCTGTCACCACTGCTCTTCATGGTATACCTGACAGAATTGGAAAACAGGTTAGAGCAGAGCAACTTGGGATTTGATCTGACGTATATAGAGGGAGGGAGTAAAGTAAACCAAGTCCTACCTGGACTGATGTATGCAGACGACATCGTACTTATAGCAGATAGCCAGGAAATATTGGACAAACTAATTGGGGCATGTGGAGGAGAGGGCGACAAGCTTGGTCTGAATTTCAGTAGAGAAATATCTGGAGTGATCGTTTTTAAAGACGAAAAGGCGAAGCCGCTGAGAATTCAAAACTTTGAAATATACTATGTAGATAATTACAAATATCTGGGGGTCTGGATGAAACAGGGAAATAAATATGTAGAGGAACATGATAAAAATATAATAAAAAGGGGGAAAAGAAATTCGGCTATTATGAAACATAGAGCACTATGGAATTATAATAGAAATGAAGTAGTTCAAGGCATTTCGAAAAGAGTCATGGTGCCATGTTTGTCGTTTGGTAATGCAGTGTTGTGCATGCGATCAGAGGTTCAGACAGGATTGAAGGTCAGACAGAGAAGTGTATTCAGGTTTGCACTGGGTGCGCGTGGGAACACGCCAAATGGAGGGGTACAAGGGGGCATGGGCTGGTTTTCTTTTGAGAGTAGAGAGGCTATCAGCAAATTGAAATTTGATCGAAGACTAATAAAACTGGAGGACGCACGATGGGCGAGGAAGGTGTAAAAGTATTAATACATAAAGATTTTGAATACAAAATGGACGAACCGAACGAGAAAATTAAAATTTAAATACCTGTCATTTCGGGAGCAGACTGAGCGGAACACAACGATAAAAAAGGGCGTAACAAAAACCGAAAGGAAAATGTGGAGTGGTAGGATGCAAGGAAAATCAGCTTAACAATTTCTAGGTCACATAAGCAGGAAATAAGAAAAGATCAGGCTTTTGATAATTTACGGGGTAGTTCCCTACTATTTGAGACCAGAACGGGGGTTTTCAGAACCAAAACGTATAGGGCTAAATTCGAGAAAATGGACACATTATGTGCCATTTGCCAAAATGAAACCGAAACAATGGAACATCTTGTTTTAGAATGTACGAGGCTTCGCCCTGCTCTCCCGGAGGGGTCGGCGGATTTGATGGGGCCGCTCGGTTTTGCGCACGCGGATGGAAGAATGGAGAAAAAAAGGGGTTATCATCACAAAAAGGAGATTGAAAAACTGGTGGATAAAGTATAGGGAAAATGAAACAAGGACGAAACATTAGCACAGCTGGGGGTCAGGAGGGAAAGAGAAATATTGGGACTCTCTCCCGCGTGGCTCCGGCCCAAAGTCTCACACCTGTCCCCCGGTTGGTGTGGTTTAAAGGGGCCCACCAACAATGTTTTGACTGGTTTGAAGTTCGCGCTGCAACGGAGCTCCATGAAAGCAGGAACACCGAGGGAAAAAAAATATTACAGAAATTCGCATTATTTTGCGAGTTATTAGCAAATTAAATATTGCAGAAAACAACTTTAAATAAGCAAAACCTTGCGCTTCATGACGTAAAATGAAACAGTTTAGCGATTGGAGCAAAGCGGTTGGCCAATTGGACGCGAGTTTGGTTGATAGCCCGTCGGCCCGGTCGGCCATTAGGCCTCGCTGCAACCATCGTAGCTTTGGGATCTGATTGCCATTCTCGATGAATTTACCGGGCTTATCGGATCTTGAGCGCTGAATTCTTGAAAAGGAGTGCGGAGCTGGGCGTCGCGCCGTACGAGGACACACCACGCAAGCGCCGCAGTCCGCTTCGACAGCCGCGGAAGGCTCGTCTCCCGCAACTCCGCCAACTCCGCCACCGGAGCCACCTCGGCGAGTAGGAGGTACTCCGCCGCTGGGAGGCGCGCATGAGCGACGAGCGACGAGGCGTTGTTTTCGCCCTTTTTGAACTTTAATTTGCAACTTTATTAGCTCTATAAAAACGACTTTTTAGAGAAATAATGACGGTTAACGTGTGATATACTTTATTCCGCTTCAACATTTCTGGGACGGCTCTCGCCAATCACGAAACCCAGTGAATGTGACGTATAGTGAAAGGGAGCGCCGTTGTGCGCGCGCATTCGGCACCTCGCGGCGCCACCGTCGGAGGAGGTGTTTCCGAGTTGTCAAATTAAAATATGATGCGCTAATATTTTTAAACTCTTTCGTTGTCCACTGGGTTTCCGGGACCACTAGCGTGGAGAAACCGCAAAAAAAAAGTAGACGCTCAAATACTGTTGGAGGGCCCCTTTAAGGAGGAACACCGACGAAGTTTACCAGAGGAAAATTGGCGACTCCCTCGCCCGGGGAAGGAGGCGGGGGGCTGTGTTTAATTTTTTTTTTTCCGATCCCCCAAAGGTTTTCCTGGAAAGTACTCTAGCTGCCCGGTGATGGTTGCAGAAAGGTAAAGAAAAAAAGGAAAGAAGAGGGATTGTTTTAATAAATTCATTTAAGGCTAGGTGGCGCAAGCTACCGCCCGATATAAAGGGAGCAGCCAATATCCATCCATCTATCCATCCATCCGCCGGTATTGCTTTGTTTAGACGGGACGCGAGAATCTCCGCGGTTTGCGAGCACATTAGCGAAGACGTGACCGGAGAAGTGCCCCTGTGGTGTTCCCAGAAGACGGAAATTATCATTCGTAATCGTCGTTTGTGCTTTGAAAGCGAAGGGAGTCACAGGGTCCACGAGTGCGCAACCACAAGCCAATGTTCACGACATCGCTGCGTTGACTTCGGCGGTCTCGTTCTGTTTGGTGCAACACGGCCATGTGACAAAGAACTGAAACGTTCGTGGTGTGTGGTGCGGTGCTTGGAGGAAGAAACCCGCACTAACACGGAGCGAAAATCGGTTGTTGTGGGGTTGAGGTTCAACGGGTTCAGTCCCGTCGTCGTCAGCTGATCCGGTCCAGCTGGTCCGGGAGGACGCAGCGAGCGTTTTTAAAAGTAAATCTTCCTTCGTTCCGTTTCTTAATGTGGAAGATACCTGATGCATACCGTGAGTAAAAAGCTGCGGACGTTTTCAACTAAATTACGTCATTTTAATTGAACAATGGACTCCGGATTGTTGTCCTAAGTCTGCCGTTTTTATGCTTCGTGTTGTTGGACTGCGTTTGGACAGCGACGTGTTTGCACAGCGACGCACACCGTTCGAGTAGATTTAGTTCTGCAAACGACCGGTTATACAGAATTTCAGGAAAACTTAAGACACCACCGTCATTTTCCTGTAAATCTCGTGTGAGTTTATTGCGCTGATTATGCGATGTGAATAAATTAATGCAAGATTTCCTACCTGCCCACATATGCATGAGCTGAGACCAGTTTTTTATGTCGTGAACATAGTGCTTTTTATTTATGTTGAGAAGAGGCTTTGGTGCATTTATTATGGTACAATCACTTGAGAGTCGAGAAATTGGGGAGAGTGAGCAAGCATTCCCAACTTTGTCTCTTTTCTCTCTGGCACTGCCCCTAGTTTTCAGTTTCAGTTGGCATATTTACTAGCAGGTAGAAACTGCTCTAAAGCAGGCAAAAGACTGGGACGTTATGACGGTGCTGACTCCGTGTTTCGCGCTTTTCGCAAGGTGACTGGGTAAGTGTTTTGGCGAGGTACGCGAAATATGCAAACGATTTTGTTATGCCCGTCGTTTGCGTCTCTCCAGCAAAACGAATAAGATGATCTCTAAAGGCGTAATCACTAGCCAAGATCTACGATAACAGTGCGATTGCTTCAGTGGTCTGTGTAGTTCTATTTTACCCTGCTCTGTGCTACACAGTGTCATGACGAAGGGCCGGAACCGGTTGACAGAAATCCGCATCGCCCGCATCGGCACCGAGTGCACTTCGGCTGTTGATGCTCAAGCCTTTCATCCGCGGGTTGTCGCCAGCTGATCCAGCCGCTCGACGGTGAGGAAGCCGCGAGAGTGACCTCTGAAGTAAATGTAAATCCTCGTTCATCCAGTTATCTGGTGTCAAAATGTGGAAGATGTCCAACGTGTACTGAAAGCGGGAACTACGAGCGTTTTGCCTTGATTTTGTAACCGAAACCAGAGCAGCGAGATAACTGCTTTGCGTACTCCAAAATGACGGAAGCAATAATTTTCAACAGGTCGAGTAGGTCACCGGGAATATGGGCTAGACGGTGCACACTGTTAAAACTCATCAGCACCACACCAGTGATCACGGATAACACCGGTCACAAACTCCCAAGCCCCATCGCTTCACCTGACACCGACACAACATACGACAACAAACTGCATGAAAACACCCCAAAATTGAAGGCGTCTGCTTCTGTAATGCAACTAGTGGAAGTGAAGTATTGGGCTGATGTCCTTCACAACCCAGGTAGCACGCCAGAGGAATGCCCAACTTGGGCAAAGGTCTGGCAAACATAAGGGCCCAACTTTCGCGCAGTTAGGTTTTTGCACCATGGCACTCATCAGTGCCAAAGTACGGTGCCTAACTACAGCCTTATTTGGGCGATCCTACGGCATGCCAAAGTTTGGCTCTTCTCTGGTACGCCAGAGGAGTGCCAAAGTTGGTGCCATACTTGAGCCATAACTGCCATAGTAAAGCCTAATCTGGGAATTCGGAGCATGCCAAGGTTTGGCGTTTTTCTGGTCCGCCAGAGGAGCGCCAAAGTTGGTGCCATACTTCAGCCATAGCTGCCAGAGCAACGCCTAATTTCGGTATTTGGGACGTGCCAAAGTTTGGTTTTTCTCTGGTTTTGGCCCAAAGATGCCAGATGAGAGCCGAACTATCAGAAAATGAAGCCTACGTTTGGCACTCGTTTGGCGATTTTGCCCCAAAAATGCCAGATCTCAACCGAACTACAAGGAAGTAAGCCTAATTCTGGCACATCTGTGGAAATTTTGGCCCAAAGGTGCCAGATGACTGCCGAACTATAGGAAAGTGAAGCTTAACTTTGGCACTTGTTTGGCGATTTTGGCCCTAAGATGCCAGATGTCAGCCGAACTACAAGCCACTAAGCCTAACTCTGGCACATCTGTGGCGATTTTGGCCCAAAGGTGCCAGATGAAAGCCGAACTATCAAAAAGTGAAGTCTAACTTTGGCATATGTTTGGCAATTTTGGCCCAAAAATGCCAAATATAAGCCGAGCTACCGGGCAGTGAAGCCTAAATTTGGCACTTGTTCGGCGAATTAGGGCCAACATACCCAGAAACTTGCCAAGGAAGGTCAGATTTGGCTCTACTTTGGCTTTTTAGGGCTTTTTAATGCCATAAACTCAAAGACAAAAGCCAAATTTTGGCACAGAACTTGGTGCTACCTGGGAAGACTATATAAAAAATGCTTTCCGCAAGAATCATTTCCATTTATTGTTCAATACATAATGATAAAATCCCAATAATTTGTTTTTCTACCTGATTCAAGCCAGTCGGACTGCTCATAACAGTGGTCAAGCAAGAAAACAACGAACATTTGAACTTTTTCATGACCGGTTTAAGATTTATTGTTAATACATCGTTATTTGTCGCAACGGACTAATATTATAGATTTTGCCTCTATACTTTTTAAATGCAGACAGTTCTTAGACACGACTGTCCATTGCGCCGTGTTTTGTGTCTTCTTCTTTAAATCTGTAACGGTCAGCGACCAAAGAGCTCACCCGCACATGTCAAGCTTATATGCGCCGCGGGGAGAAATGAATGTCCAGTAGGAAGTGTCGGGCGCAGTGTTGTTGGAGTATTTGTGTATATGTCTATGTCGGTGCTGTGTAATATGTGATACTCGTGTTGTCTGCGATGTATGTAGGGTTGCTGTCTACTAGTGATCGTTCGCAGCGTACGAACAGACGCGTTTTTTTTCTTCATAGGCTGATAAAAATCTCACTAAGTGGCGCAAGCTACCGCCCTATTTCAAATATTTGGCTCGAGTTATTTATCCACGTAAGTTGTCTGTCTAGCAGTTGCGTTGTAGCTGCCCAACGTCGCTACGACTAGGTGGCGCAAGTCGTCGCCCGATTCTCATATTTCGCTTCCTCGAGTCATTTATCTATTCTAAAAAGGTTCGGCATTTGTTAATCTGTCTAGGAGTCCCGTCGTGGCTACCAGGGGGGGGGGGGGTGGAAGGTGCCGCCGCTTCCAATCATTGATCTCGATGACAATCGCTGGATCGCGCATCCCCGCTCCGCGAGCGCGGCCACCAAATGGCCATCGTGAATGGTATATTTTTGTCGTTTTGCTAACGTTTCGCAGCGGTTTTCCTAGCGTGCTATAGACACGTTTTCTACTCGTTCGTCGTCATTCGCCGAAGAAGGTTTTTAAGACTTTGTGTACCGTTGAGACCTGCCGTTCTGAACAACTGGAAAATTTTACGAAAGCGCAGTGTCACAGAAAAAAGGCACAACTCGTCGAAAACAAGTTTCGCCGGTCTGGCGGCGTGTTCAAAGCTTCCATGGCACGCCGAAGTGCCGTGTCTCTGTGCCTTCGCACGCTTGGATGCCGACCAAGAATCGACGCCGTGTGGATGTGTTTTGCGAGTGCAATGTGCGTGAAGCCGTACGTATCTAAAAGTACAACGCGTCGAAAGCAAGTGTCGCCGGTCTCGCGGCGTGATCAAAGCTTTCTTGGCACGCCGAGTGCTGCATCTTTGTGCCGTCGCACGGTTGGATACCGATCAAGAACCGGCGCCGCACCAAAGTTCTGAACGTGTGTCGCGCGTAGAGGCCTTTAGATCATTTATATATCTATATATATATATATATATATATATATATATATATATATATATATATATATATTGTTACGGTGAAAAAGATGTTGATTTATTTCTAGGTGGGTAATGGTGGTGGACAGAGGATTGAATCCCTTGCTGCGAGCGCGCTGGCGATCCTCTACCTCTTCTCTCTCTAGGCATCTCATGAGCTCTGTAATATTACCCCCCTCCAAGAAGCCACGACGTCTCGTCGTTGAGCTACGTGCACACTAAACATTATCACACCCTTTAGGGTGTAAATGGCTTGTCCTGTAACTAACACCCTTATGGGTGTAGCAAAACGCCCTAAGAAAAGGGCGTTTTTCCTAACACCCCTAAATGACGGCGTTATTCCGAACACCCTTAAAATAGGGTGTGATTCCACTTTACACCGTTCTATTAGGGTGATATGACTGCGCAGTACGCCCTCGAAATTGGGTGTACCGCCACCAGAAAGGTAAGTAAAAAAAACGCAATGAACAACACCCATAAGATAGGGTGTAATCACCCAAAAGTCTGCACGAAGAAATGACTGCGAATGAGTCGAAACATGCCTGGTTCACTTTTTATTTTTCGATCAAGATTATACTAGGTTCTGCTAAATTCTCTTTAGACGATTGCAAGCAGGCCATCTGGCCGTAGCCATGTCTCTGCTAACTACGTTCACAAAGACGGAACGACCGGAAGTTACTTGGGGACGCAAGCGGCAGCTCATGTTTGTAAACAGTAAAATGGTCTATTGAGACGGAGGCAGGACTACTATCAGAAGCATGCTTGCAAAGTACTTACATATAAGGGAGCGATCTCATGTCATCCGTGATAGATGCATAATCCGATTCGAGCAGCACAGAACAATTCGCAAACACAATTTAGGGGATGAAGGCGGTAGCTCACATTCAACGGAATTCTCGCGGTCACCGATGAGAAGCTCTCTGTCGTGATAGATGCACAGTCTGATTCGCGCAGCACGAAACAACGCAAACACAATGTCGAGGATAAAGGCGGTTGATCACATTCAACGGAAGTCTCGCGTCCGCGGAAGAGCAGCTCTTTGCCGAAACGCGTTGTACAAACACAGCACACTAATTCCATAGACTCCGACGAAGTAAACGACCATTATAAAAAAAGTTGGCATGGATGTATTCCGCCGTTCACGACGAAAAACCACGGTCGCGAAATGGAACTCGTCAGGACCTGCTTGCACAGAAAACAGGAGAGCACTGAAGGACGCTTTTTGGAAACCGGATTTGCGTGGTCCCTACAACTCACCATAACCTGGCAAACGGCGAAGACTATGACCCCGGTGAGCCCATCAGCGCGTCAGAAAGAGTCGCGTGACAACTTTTCGTCCAAGCGTTTTTGTCCTACGGAGAGCGATCACGTGTTTCGCTCTACACCTCTGATTCGCTATAAGAAGCGGCCTTTGCACTCGCTCACAGCCACACGAAGACACAAAAGAACGTGTGGAAGCTTATGAAAAGACGAGGTCAAAGGGGGTGGACAAAGCAGCTAATCTCCCTCTGCTGCCTCCTGCGCTGCACAGGGAGAGTCGCCTTGCGTGCGGGACCTTGGGGTTGCTGTTCGAGTGGCGGCGGTTCCCTTTCGAAAACTGTGGAGCCGGGGAGTGGCTTATGCTGTTTCGGTATAACTCGTTGATCGTCGTCTTGTTTATGCGTTTGAGTTCCTTTTTTGCCTTTCTTTTTTTTTCTCCATGTGTTTGGAAGCGTACTTATTGGTCCAGTCAGGTGAGGCTGTACTACCCGAAATAAGGGCGCCGCAGCTGTTCAAAGCTTCAGCGCAGTAAAAAGAAAAAGATTAAGCAAAACGTTATTTGCTTGCTGTTAGCCCGAGAAAGACTTCTCGGGCTAAAAGCAAGCAGATTCCGTTTTGCTTAATTTTTTTTACGTCGTATTTTAGGCGGTCAAAAAATAGAAATACCTCTCCGGCATAGCCGATTCACGCAGGATACTCTCAACACTTAACCAAAAACGGCGTCGCGTACGTTATGTCAGGATGGCGTCGGCGCGACTCATCCCATTTGTTAAGTATTGGCTAAACCAAAATGGTGTGGGCACAGTCGTTTCGATTCGATCCAATATCGGCGCAATACGGTGTGTTTCCTGGGCTGTATATTTACACGTCTTCGGTCACCTTTTGCGAGCGGAGGTGATTTTTTAAATCGAAGTTTAACTGATAAAACTGATGCACGCGCGACACTTAATTTTCGGCTCGTGTCGGACGGAGAGTTTGATCGGAGTTGCAAAAACTATTCTCTAGCACTTCCTAATCATACGCGCCTTCGTGTGGCGATTAATCATTCTCGATGTTTGTACCGCCGTACATCAGCAACTGTTTCACCGAAGCAATAAACATGAACGGTTATGAAATCATGGGTGTTTTCGACAGTATCAACATTACGCCCCTCTCACACCGTGTGAATGAAGGGCGTAAAATTCGCCCATACACCCTTTTTACACGATTTCAGAAACCATCGCTACAAGTGGGGCGTAAAAAGGGCGTGTAATTGGTGTAAGACGTCAACACCCCTTTTTACACCCACTGATGTTCAGAAATCGTGTAAAAAGGTTGTAAAAAGGGTGTTTTTCCTAACTTGCACCCTTCTTACACCCTTTTTACACGATTATGGGTGTTACAATGTTTAGTGTGTGGTGGTTGGGAGGGTGTATGGCTTGAGCCAAAGCGCGTGCACTGTGTCTCTTTCTCTGCGACGTCTGTCATTTTGTTGCTCGAGGGCTTCAATGACACATGTAACGTCGCTCAACTGGTGATGAATCCGGTATGGTCCTGTATAGCGGTGGAGAAGTTTGTCAGCAAGTCCGACATGACGTTGCGGTGTCCACAGCAATACAAGGTCACCAGGAGAGTATTTGTTGTGTCGATGAGAGCTATCGTAGCGTGCACACTGGCGTTCTTGTGAGTCAAGCGTGCGTATCCGAGCTAATTGACGAGCTTCTTCAGCCCGACTTATGGCATCGGATGTAAATTCCGTGAGGGAAGCGTCTGGTTGGGGTGGAAGGAGGGAGTCAAGCATTAATGGTGGTTCACGGCCGAAGAGAAGATAAAAAGGTGTGAAACCAGTAGTGTCGTGGCGGGATGAGTTATATGCAAAAGTGACGTATGGCAGTGCATCATCCCAATTTATGTGATTTGACGACACGTACATTGACAGCATGTCGGTTAACGTTCGGTTCAGCCGCTCAGTGAGCCCATTGGTTTGTGTGTGGTAAGCGGTCGTCACTTGATGGTGGACCGAGCAAGCCTGCAGTACTTCAGACACAACGCGTGACAGAAAGGAACGTCCTCGGTCACCAAGAAGTTCTCGCGGTGCGCCATATTTTAATATGACGTCTACCAAAAGAAACTGGGCCAGGTCAACAGCAGTACTGGTTGGGAGAGCGCGTGTGATTGCATAACGAGTGGCGTGGTCTATTGCAACTGCAATACAGCGGTTTTCAGAGCGTGACGAAGGGAATGGTCCGAGGAAGTCAATCCCTAGACGATCAAAAGGGCTGATGGGAGGGTGCAGTGGTTGAAGGAGCCCTGATGGCTTGATGGTTTGTTTCTTTCGACGTTGACAAAGGTCACATGAAGAGACATACCTCTTTACAGTTCGGTACATGTCCGGCCAGTAAAAACGTTGCTTAACCTTTCCGTAAGTGCGAAGGAGACCCAGGTGACCTGATGAAGGTGCGTCGTGGAGTTCGTGAAGAACTGTGGATTGTAGGTGTTTAGGAATCACGACAAGCCATGGTAATCCTTCGGGTCTGAAATTCTGGCGGTATAGAATGTTGTCGCGGATACGAAAGAGTCCCAAGGACGGTTGGTTAGCATCAGCTGAGAGGCGTCTTATAAGAAGCTCCAGAGCTGGATCACGACGCTGTTCGTGAGCGAGGTTGAGGAGCTGTGATATTGGCAGAACTGGGAGTTCAGTTGAATCGGTGTTGTAGTCAGCTGGACTTACCGGGTAACGAGACAAACAGTCAGCGTCCTGGTGCATCTTTCCTGATTTGTAAACGATAGTGAAATCATATTCTTGAAGGCGGAGAGACCAGCGTCCAAGGCGACCAATGAGATATTTTAATGATGAAAGCCAACAAAGGGCATGGTGATCAGTGATGACACGGAAGGGACGTCCAAAAAGGTATGGTCGAAATGTGGAGACCGACCACACCACTGCAAGGCATTCTTTCTCGGAAATTGTGTAATTACGCTCAGCAGGTGAAAGTAGTCGACTAGCGTAAGCAATTACCGTTTCCTTTCCGAACTGATATTGTGCGAGAACTGCTCCAATACCGTGACCACTGGCATCGGTGCGAATTTCAGTGGGTGCCGTGTCATCGAAATGGCCGAGAATGGGGCTGGAGGTCAAAGCATCTTTCAGATGAGCAAAAAAAAATCTCATGATAACCCTTCCATTTGAAAGCTTGATTTGTTTTCAGGAGAGATGTCAGTGGGAGTGCTATATGTGCGAAGTCAATGATGAAGCGGCGGAAGTAGGAGCAAAGACCTAAATAGCTCCTGACGTCTTTTGAAGAAAGAGGCGTGGGGAAATCTTTGACAGCCTTAATTTTTTCAGGGTCGGGTAGAACACCATGTTTGTCCACGAGATGTCCGAGAACTTTAATTTGTTGACTACCGAATCGGCATTTAGCTGAATTTAGTTGTAGTCCAGCTTGTTGAAAGACTGCGAGCACTTGGGTAAACGTTCAAGATGTTTTGAGAAGGTGTCAGAGAAGATTATGACGTCGTCAAGTTTGCACAAGCAAGTGACCCATTTTAGTCCCTTGAGTAGGCGGTTTATCATTCTTTCAAACGTTGCGGGCGCGTTACACAGGCCAAAGGGCATGACCTTGAATTCAAAAAGTCCGTCGGGCGTAATGAATACCGTTTTCTCACGGTCGGCTTCATCAACGTTAATCTGCCAGTAGCCGGCGCGAAGATCAATGCATGAGAAATATTCCGCTCCCTGTAGGCAATCAAGAGTGTCGTCGATGCGTGGCAGAGAATAGACATCTTTTTTCGTGATCTTATTTAACCTACGATAATCGACGCAAAAGCGCCATGAGCCGTTCTTCTTTTTTACTAAAACAACAGGAGAGGACCAGGGGCTGGACGAGGGTTGGACAATGTTTCGCGACAGCATCTTGTCAACTTCCTGTTGAATAGCGCGCGGTTCGCTTTGCGACACTCCGTAGGGGCGATGGTGGATGGGAGGTTCGGAGCCGGTGTTGATTCGATGAGTAACTTCAGTTGTCTGGCCGAGAGGGCGGCTTGTAAGGTCAAATATAGTATGGTACTTGCAAAGTACGCTGTGGAGTTGCTGTGTTTCTTCTTTGTTCAACGTCGGGTCAATCATGGTGGAAATATGTGCAATGTCAGTCTCCGAGAGTGGTTGAGGAGGTTTGGGTGGCAAAACTTCTTCAGAAATGACGGCGACGGTGGAGTCAAGAGTCGGGAAGCTGCGCGCGATTGTCATACCTTTGGTGAGAATTTGTGGACTGCGAGTGATATTGAGCACCCATATATCGGTGGCACCATTCTGGAAGGCTGCAATGCAGTGTGGTACGGCGAGTTGTTTTTCGAGCAAAATGTTCACAATAGGGGAGATTATGTAGTCACCGTCCTGGATCGGTTCAGTGGTTGTGACATTGATCGCTACAGCCGACAATGGCGGTATGCGTGATGTTTCAAGACAGCAAGCTTTGCCCCAATGGGGTCTGAAACTCTGAAACATCACAGGCCTCTGTAGCATCGAGTTCAATTTCGCCTTTAGCGCAGTCAATGAGAGCGGAGTGAGTGGCCAGAAAGTCCCAACCAAGGATGATTTTGTGAGGACAGCTTCTAAGGACTGTAAAAAGAACAAATGCGGTCTTGTGATGAAGGGTTATGCGAGCACCGCACATACCATGAGGAGAGATTGCGCCGCCGTCAGCACCGCGCAACATTTTTGTGTCATGTGGCGTCAGAACTTTTCTTAAGCGTCGTCTGAGGTCTTCCCGCATGATGGAAATAGCGGCTCCGGTATCAACAAGGGCAAATGTGCTAATACCGTCAATGTCGATCAGCAGTCGATTCTTGACTACAGCGGCGGTGCTTCGTGGAGGATTTTGGGCTGGAACTCTAATGCAGCCTCACCTCTTGAAGCTGCATTGGTTAGTTTTCCGAAGGTCGAAGGTCATGGGTCGGCGACAGTTGGCGGCGGATGACTGGATACAGCGACTGGCGACGGCGCGGTGATGGCGAACGATTGTTGCGTGACGAGCGATAATACCCTTGTTCATTCGCGGGCCACGCCCGGGAGATGGAGAGAAGGTTCCCCTGTAAGGGCGACTGGACCTCGAAAATGGAAACTTGGGCTGCTGGTTGCTCCATGGGTCGTGGCAATAGCGGGCGACATGACCAACGACGTTGCAGTGGAAACAAATTGGCCGATTGTCGGGTGTTCTCCATGCGGCTGGGTCCCGACGTTGGGGCGGTCTGAAGACTCGCTGCAGTTGGAGGTTCACAGGGGCAATGATCAGAAATATGATAGTCAGTGGTGGGTTGGAAGCGGGGGCATGAAGAAGCGCAGGGCTTCTCTATTTCCTTCCTGACGACACTTTGAACAGCAGCTATCGATACTGTCCCGTTCGGCGATTCGGAAGGGCGAGGAAAACCCTCACTAGGCATCATTGCTTCCAGCTCTCGGCGGACGATTTTGGTAATCTGTACCGAACTGGCATCTGCGTCTTCGCAAGATGATGTTGCTGCTGTGTTGGGCAAGCGGTTGAATTTGTGTGATATCCTTAGTGTTTTAGCAGCTTCGAACCGGCGGCACTCCTTGATGACCTTGTCGACCGTCCAGCAGTCTTTGATTACAAGCAGCTGGAAGGCATTGTCTGCTATGCCTTTTAGGATGTGTTCGATTCGGTCAGTGTCTGACATCTCAGGGTTAGCCTTGCGGCAGAGAGAGATGACGTCTTGTATATAGGTGACGTATGACTCTGTAGATGTTTGTACTCGGGAACCCAGCTTACGCTTCGCAGAGAGCTTACGCCCGGTGGGACGGCCAAAAAGATCTTGAAGTTTGGACGTACAGAGTTCCCAAGAGGTAATCTCTTCCTCATGCGTTTCGAACCATGTCCGGGCGGTGTTTCGCAAGTAAAAACTAATATTCGCGAGCATGATGGTATTGTCCCATCGGTTATGCAAGCTTACTCTTTCATAGAGGTCGATCCAGTCTTCTATTTTCTGGTCGCCTGTACCGGTAAAAGGTCCGGGGTCTCGTATCTTTATGAGGACTAACCGTTGCGGGGGCGTAGCTGGAGCGCCTTCGGGTGGTGTGCCTGGGGGTGGAGTCATGCCGGATGCGGGCGGAAGACTCCTGCTGCGAAGGTCCAGGTCGGGGATGGGTCCGCACCTCCACCAAAGAATGTTACGGCAAAAAAGAAGATGATTTATTTCTAGGTTGGTAATGGTGGTAGACAGAGGATTGAATCCCTTGCTGCGAGCGCGCTGGCGATCCTCTATCTCTTCTCTCTCTAGGCATCTCATGAGCTCTGTAATAATATATATATATATATATATATATATATATATATATATATATATATTATTATATATATTGAGGGTATGTACAATAAATAAATAAATAAATTACAGTGTGGAATGAACGAGCTAGTGCTGGGTCACCTCGGGACGTGGGGGAAAGCGCAGTTCAATGTCAGGCAGCTGACCGAAGAAGCAGGACGTCGTCATGCATATCCGGGAAAACACGGCACCTCTGAGACGATAGAATGAACTTCAGTGCAGAAAAGGCTCGCTGCACGCTGACCTCGGTCGCAGGCACTCCCAATGCTACTTGCGCCAATGGGTAGAGTTCTTGATGGCGTTCCCTTCTCTCCTCCCAAAACTGTAACACGTTAGCGGCCCTTGAAAGCCGCGGCTCCTTGTCTAAGAATGCTCAGAAGAGCTGTGCGCCTGGATGTTTGTGTTTCTGAGGAGAAAACGTTTTGGTCCTTGCAGTCTCTGCTACCAGAGATCGAAGCTGTTTTGCTGTTTTCTGTAGCCGTAGCTGTTAATTGAATCCCCCCTCCCCTTCCCGGTGCTCGACTTTAAATTCGGACAGATTATTAAGTCCGCTGAGTTATTTTGAAAGCAGATTCGATGCGCCACAGTATGGCAACTAGTGCAGCTTCTAAAATATCTATTGGCCTTTGTATCGCTTTCTTATCCGATAAGTTGTACAATGAAATCAAGGCGTTTAAAGTAAATTGCACACAGCTCTACAAAATTGAAGACAAGAAACACCAAACAAAGATTAAACTGAACGACACACACAAAAAAAAAACAAGGACAAAGAGAGGTGAAATGCCAACTAGCCCAACTCACTTTTTTGCCACCTAACAAGCTCATTCATTGGTCACTTTTGCTGACGTACGAATTGGATTTTTTTTTATAAGCCATTTCCGGTCCCCAAGAAAAGGTTAGGACGAATGTGGGCATTTCTTAAAGAAATACATAAGACCAGAAATCCCGGAGAATTTCACTGTGTTCATTTCGTTTCAGTTCTTGAGACGAACTTTATAAATTATGAAGAAGACCGTTATGTGAAAACCTGATAATGGAACATT
This sequence comes from Ixodes persulcatus, assembly GCA_013358835.2. Lineage (NCBI taxonomy): Eukaryota > Metazoa > Arthropoda > Arachnida > Ixodida > Ixodidae > Ixodes > Ixodes persulcatus. Next base: position 40,220 of record JABSTQ010004233.1, read on the forward strand.
ACAGAGCTTTCCGCTAACAATTTGTTTCGCTTTTTGACTTTCCATATGAACGAAACACCGCAAAAAGAATTGATCAGTTTTGCCCAGGAACGAAAAAAATAATTATTTCGGTCCAGTTCAACTCCGGTTAGCGCGAAAATAATTTGTTTTCTTTAATTTTTTTGTTTACTTTTCAGGTTACTATGTTTTCCGCCACGCACTTTTCACGCAACCTGACTTCGCGTATGAACCGAAAGCCGCATGGAAAACATATCGGTTCCGCTCCGGAGCGAGAAAAATTATTTCGTTCCGGGTCAACTCCGGTTCGCGCGAAAATAACGGGTTTTTCCGGTTTTCCGTCCCTGGTTCGAGTTCGGTTCAATACCCTGCTAGGAGGCATAAAAATGTGCGCGCGCCCGCTGGTCAAAGAAAACTGTGACTTCCCGGCTACATAGGCTAGATGACGACAGCAACAACGCAGTTGATAGTACAAAACACCAGTGTTGGCGGTAACGCGTTACAAGTAACGGCGTTACCGGTAACGCGTTACTTTTTTGGTAACGTAGTAACGTACTCGTTACTTTTCCAAAGAAGTAACGGGTAACGTACTTACGTTACTTATTTTGAGTAACGTGTAACGAAATTACGTTACGTTACTTTACTTCCTAAAACTTAAAAAAATAAAAAAAAAAAAATTTTTGTGTTTTTAAGTGCCCAGTCATAAATTCCTTAGTCAAAAAATGCCGCTGTCCTCCACTTTTCTTTGACGTCGGTGCTCGTCAGATTTGACGTCACACGCCACCTGCCACTGGTTTTCTCCCGCGGCTCGTTGACCTCGCTACCGCCGTCGCCTCGACTGGAAGGCCAAAGAGGTCCGGCTTCGGGTGGATTTGGGAGATTCCTGCGTCGAAGCCTGCGTTTCGCTTCCCTCTGGGAAAGAGAATGACACCTTCGTGTCATTCCCTTTCCCGTTTTGGGGACTTGAAAAACGGAGGAGGCCTTGAGCGATTGACCGACAGCCAACAGAACGTGTGAGTGGCTCTCCGGACCCACGTGATGAGCAGATCAAGGCCGCCGTGGAGGGCACGGGCAAGATTTGACGGGGAGAACTCTCCCCCGGCAAAAAAAAACAACAACAACAAACAATACGGCCGGAAGCAGAGCGCCGAACGATTCGTCGAAGTACCCCAACGCCACGCCCATTGACCTGCAGCGACGAACGCTGTCGCGGGCAGTGGCAGGCACAATGATAGAAGTCCTCCAAGGTCAACTCTTAATCCTCCAAGGAGAGAGGGTTCAGTTTTTTCTACTATCCTTATCTAAACCTTTCGTGTAACCCCAGTGGCTATTCTTTCTGCGAGAGTGAACCCGCAATCCTACTGCGCCAGAGAGACGCTTCCCGGCGATTTCTCCTGAACCGTGGTGGACGCGGATCTTCAAGGTCGCGCACCAGTTGTCAGAGCTGAAGACGATAAAACCCCCCACGAAAGCCATTCGCAAGCAGTTGTCGTCACCTGTAGGATGGCTACGGCAGCTGCAGCTTCATCGCCTTGGCCAGGACTCAATATATATTTCGAACTGACAGAAGCCAAAGATGACAATTTAATTTTTAAGTGCCTTCTGGGTCAGCCACAGCTGAAACTCTTAAGTTTTGCCAAGTCCTCAAGCTCCAACCTGAAGAAGCATGTAAAGGTAAGCAAAATTTTTGTTTCTTGCTCTTTATATTTTTAATTTAATTCCGCTTTGTGCATTGAGTGGGCCCTCAGATGTTATCAATACAGATTTGGCGGAGTGTTATTTCATGTCAGAAAGCATACCGCCATATTTTAATCAGTAATCTGCTTTTTGTTGCGCAGAAACTACACAAACAAAGCTTGGCTGCGTTCGAGGTCCTTTCAACAAAAAGAGAGGAATCAGTCAAGCGTACGAGAGCCCTGGAGCGGATTCCACACAGCCAACAAAGCAATCCAAGATCGACGACTTAGTCCGCCATCAGTCCGTGCCTCAGGTGCACTTTGACAGACTGGTTGAAGATTTTGTTATTAATGCCACGCAGCCTTTCTCGGTGGTGGATGAGCCTTCATTTGTGAAGTTACTAAAAGCAACAGCCCCAGACAGGAACGTGCTCACGCGTCCGATGCTCATGACACGCCTTAAGGCGCGCTTCGATGCCCTGAAGGACAGTTTGCGCTCAACGTTTCAGAAGCTCCAGTTTGTGGCAGTCACCGCGGACTGCTGGACTCGCTTTCACAGTTACTGTTCTTAGCTCAATTGACATTTATTTACAACCATACGAGTGACGGTTGACCTATCGGCACTTCTGCCATTTTACTCAAAGACATATGAGTCTGTTGATAGCTACTACGTTTGCTTCACAGAGTTTTGATGTTTTTTTACCTTTTTGTCTGTTTATGGTGTTTTTCAAATATCTAAATTCACGTGCAATTTGCTTTGCCATAATCTACGAAGCCATGTTTTTTTTAATATCGATTTCCCTAGCGCAAACACTTCATTCTGAAGAAATACGTGTATCATTTCTAATGTGGCTAACCTTGATCATTATCATATTCTATAGTTCGCTTGCAAATAACTTTCCAGGTGTTACTTTGGTGTCACGGTCCTTTGGCTGGACCCGACAACTTTAGAAAGAAAGGTCGCTGCCTTGGCTTGCCGCCGTATGCACGGAAGCGTAACTTTTGAGAGGCTTGCCACCACTCTAGAGGAGATATTCAACGAGTTCGACCTTCTGGGCAAGATTATGAAAGTTATCACGAACAGCGGGTCGAGTTTCGTGAAAGCTTTTCGGTGAGTCTCTGTTACATGGTTAAAAATGTTATTCCTTAGTACACACGTCTATATATTGTTGCGCTTGTGCAGGATCTACGGTGAGGAGGAAGCCAACGATGAAGACGAAGAAAATTGTCAGCCCGTGCATTTATGTTCGCTGATCGACAGCGTCGAAGAAGGAAGGCACCGCCTGCCACCCCACCACCGGTGCTCAGCACACACTTTGAACCTCATCGCTACCGTTGACGCGACTCGTGCAGAGACTGTTGATCAGGAATACTCCACAATTAAGCAAAGTGTGTTCACCAAGTGCCAAAAGCTCTGGAATAAGCAGGGACAGTCCGCGCAAGCAGCTGATCTGATCAAGGCCCACTGCGGAATCTACGTGCCTCGGCCAAATGTTACAAGGTGGAACTCTACCTTCAAGGCATGGAGGCTATCAACACGTTTCTAGAAAGGGGAACAGACCTAGACGTCCTCTTCTGCAAGCTGGGAATTCCGAGGCTAACTTCATCAAGGAGTAGTGAAGGGTACATCAAATTTAGGTAGTTTTCTTGACTTTCTTGCTAAAATATCGGTCATTTAATTACATGTCATGAAACCTGTCAGCTGCGCCCTGAATCTCCTGCAAGGTGACAACCACATTCACAGTGGCTATCTGCTTCCGACGCTGGACGTTCTCATCAAGAAGATCGAGTATGAGAAGATGGCTGGATTGCGCTACTGCGGACCTCTAGCTGTGTCTCTGTTGGCCGGAATTCACACGAGGTACGTTGTGACACGCGTAAATTGCATGAATTGCTTTAGAGAACTATGAAATGTAATGTCGATCGGTAGAGCCAAAAGGGTAAAACCGTCGGTTGAACGGTTTTATGATCAATGTTTCTCGCGTAGAGAGTACGTTTCGAAACTTGTGGCCCGCGAATTCCGTCGTAGGTGAGCGATCAGACGACTCGTTTTCTTTACTCAGTGGTGTTTATTACCACTGCACGCAAAGAACCCAGCCGATATGAGACTTTTCTTCTTTCGCCACGCTCCCCTTGGGCGCGGGGAGTCCCGCGCGCCTACGAACTTCGCTCCTTTGGATGAAGTACAACAGTTATTTTGCTAATACAATATACATTTGGCTGCTGCAGGTTCGACAATGTGATGAATCAGAGGGACCTGCTGGTTGCCGCTACACTGCTCCCGAGATTCAAGCTGTCGTGGATTTCGAATAAAGTCAAGCGAAATGCGGCCCTCGCGGCCGTCAAGAGCGAGCTGACAGTCTCTTCGCGGCTTGTCGAGAGCCCCGCTTCCCCACTAAAAGCGAACGCAGCAGAAGAAGATTTCTTTGGAAACCCGTTTGGAAATGCATGCACCTCCGTGTCCGATGATGATGAGCTTTCGCGGTACTTTCTGGTGCCGCACAACTGTGCACTGTGCCACTGACGGAGCTAAAAAACAGCTTCCCTCTGATGCACAAGCTGTTTCTCAAAGTAAACACGGCAGTACCATCGAGCGCATCCGTTGAACGCTTATTTAGCGTAGGCGCGGACGTGTTTACCAAGAAGCGAGGTAGAATGTCAGATGCCAACTTCGAAATTCAGCTGTTGCTGAAGTACAACAGCGGAGTGTGCTTCGGGTAACGGAGGAACTTCTTCACAGCAACTATCTGTACTTCGACATGTTGTGAATAAATATATTCAAAGTTTCAATCTCGGCTGGTCTTAATTTCTGTGCTAATGAGGGAGGCCGGTTCTTCTGTTAAGTTCCGTGCCAACATGTTATAAATCAGCTTCATATATACTTCCGCGTTTTTTCTTGTAACTATTCGGGTGAAACCCTAAAAAAGAGAGGGTAATTAAGTTTCCGCATGGACATATTTTAGCTATGGCGCTTACGCACATATCAAACGTCGAAACAGCAAATGTTTTAGTTCGTGAATAAAAAGTAACGCAACAGTAACGTGCCTTACTTTTTATCAGTAACGGTAACGGTAACGTGTTCCTTTTATTTTGAGGTAACGTAGGTCGGTAACGCGTTACTTTTATTTGCAAGTAGCGAGTAACGTATTCAGTTACTTTTTGTCGGTAACGCCTACAACACTGCAAAACACCAAGCGGAAACCCTGTCTATACTCCGTTTTATTTTGCGTTATACCGCAGCCGACGCTATGAGCCATCTTGGCCAGTCCGTCGCTAAAAGTGTGTCACGTGGCCTTCCCGTTGGGTACAACTGCACGTGAAAGCACGATGTCACGTGGCAGTGTGAAAGCACTGGATTGGTTTGATGGCTCGTAGCATTCTTTGCGGTCTATAGTTTAATGCATCGTTGCATTCAGTTTGTCGCGTCACCGTATTCTTCATTTTTGTTAGTGTTCACAAAAGTAAGCGCAAACATGAAATACAAAAAAGTAAATTAAACTCGAGATGACGCGCGGGTTATGCCACGCCTGAGCAGTATCGAAAAAAAAAACCCAGAAAATAAGAGAAATCGCTGTTCACATATTTGCTTAAATGCGGTTAGCTATGCCAGCAGATAATGAACAGGGGCTGTGTGCGGTCAAGAGAATAGCGTAGCAGACGACGCTCGCAACGGAAAGAGCTTTGTGCTCACGCGCCTAATCTCTCTCGTGACGCCGCATTTCTCCGCGGCACAGCGCTGGCCGTCCCGGCGGTCGACGCTCGCTTGATATTATTAAAAAATGGGCCACTGTACCTTTGCACGCAGCTACGTCCGCCGCTTGGACACTGTTTACTGTGTATAAAGGACATCGAACGAGAACAAGCGCGTCCTGTGTGCTCTCACTTGGCAAAAAGGAGCGCGGCTCGCTGGGCTCGTCTCGCCTGTTCTCGGCTGCTGGCCGCCATGTTTTATGAGGAGCACGCTCAGCCATCACGCTCAGCCGTGTTTCGCGGAAGGAAAACACGGTGTATCGTGTTAAGTTTACACGGCACCTCATGTGTAGACGAATAACACACATGGATGTGTGTAAAACGAACACGTTTTGACGTGTCCGCTATGGGAAACGGTTTACACGTCTGGCGTGTTATTTTTGCTAACAGCGTAGGAGCGCGCCCCCGTTAGCCCCGTTGTCGGCGCTGTTCGGCGCGTACTACTGAGGTTCAACTGGAGCTTTTCGCGACGAGGAACAATTGCTAATGTGAAAAAGTGTAGTTCTATCTCTGAACTATCGCCTCTAGAGTGTGTACTATGCTCTACTTTGAATATTCGCGTGTTTTGAGGGAGATTATTTTATTAATATCAAGCCTCCCCCCTCCCCCCCCAGTACTGGCAGATCGTTCAGCAACGCTATCACTTGGGCTGCACGCTTAATAGCTGCGAAAGAAACTACGGGATACTGGTATAACAAGAAATTATAGACTTAGAAATCTCAATAAATTTTGCACTTTTTCAATGGTGAGCGGAACAATTATCTGGTGTGCTGTCTTTTGTCATCGTGTTGCTGATCCGGGGACCAGCGTTGTGGAAGGTGCAAGGCCGAGCGCGTTTGGGAATGGCCGAGGTGCCACTGCTACTGGTGAACATACAGCACATTTTCTTTTGTGGAAGGTAGTCTCTGAAGAAAAAATACCTCGATTGGGAGTACAGGAAGCATGAAAATGCAATAAGAACACAAACTTAAACAGCCCATTGTGTCTTCTTCATGAAAGAAATACTGAGCAACAATTAACCCACTGTGGTCTGGTGCAAAGCTCACGAACTTTTCGTGGGAGATCACAGCAGTCTCCCTGTTGTAAAGACGTGATATCACGTAGAGGACGCCAGAGCAGTTCGGTATGTAAATTGTGACCAAACCTGTGAAAGAAGCTTCAGGTGCTCTACAAATACAGCGAGTTGAGCCCCTATGAAGCTCGACTTGTCGGGTTCATGAGGCGGAGAAATCGACAGTCCATAGATGTCTCGGCGCGACTGGCGGGCTTTCTTCACAGGCTGGGTCACTGCTATTGCTGTCCGTTTCCTTGTTAGCCTTTCACGGGGCATTGCCTTTAAGTTGTACGCCGGAAAATAATGAAGCAAAGTGGCACGGCATCGTCCGCGAGCACTGGCCTGCTCCGTGGAATCCTAACCCCTTTGCCATTGACAATATGCACATAATCTCGAAGGATAAGGCGCAGTTCAAAATGTATTTCGCACACCGCTGATGTCTCGGCGAGGCCTTTATCTTCTTGTTTATGGTTTTGTTTAAACTGTATGCTGCGCCACTCCTCCTTTGGCGCACGAAACAGCGACGGCTTACGATCGCTGTTGCTCCGGTTGCCCTTGTTGTCCGGGTAGCCCGACTCGCATCCCGGCGTGAAGCAGTGTGTGTCCGTTTTTTTTCCTTGCATTCATGACGGAGACGGCAACGGAACGGTGAAGACTCAGCACCACTACACCACAAAGAAAAGTGCTACGGTACTACGTTCGTGACACGCGCACCGCCCCAGCCTCGCCTTTTTTTTTTCGCTCATCGGACATGTGCCACCAATTCTCCACGGGCCCGCAACTCCAGCACCACGTTCTCCCCTCGCGGCCATCTACGTCGACCGTCTTCACGCGGCCCATTGTAAGGAAGCGCCGCTCTTGCCATTACAACCTCTAGTACAATGTACCAACGTTTGCAATCGATTGGCTTAGGCTGGCCAATATTGGCCTGCCTTAGCCAAAGGGTTACCAACGTTGGTAATCGATTGGCTTAGGCTGGCCTACATTGGTCTGTTTTAACCAATGGGTTATCAAGATTGGTAATTGATTGGCTTAGGCTGGCCAACATTGGTCTGTGTTAGCCACTGGGTTCCCAACATTGGTAATCAATTGGCTTAGGCTGGCCAACTTTGGCCTGTCTTAGCCAATGGATTACCAACATTTGCAATCGACTGGCATAGGCTGGCCAACATTGGCCTGTCTTAGCTAATGGCTTACCAACGTTGGTCATCGATTGACCAGAATATAAACTTTTATCGCGTTGACGAAACTTTGGCATGACGACGGGCAGCGAGAGAAGCATCATGGGCGAGTGGTTGGCAGCCTTGCATTACGTGCATCGCGGGAACACTGTTAGCTCAAGCATGCGATCACAGTTATATCGTTTTTTTTTTCTTTAGATTTGAAAGGCTATTGTCTTAACTACCACTCTCGTGCAATATGTTCATTTGGAACATTACCAGAAGTGGAAAGATATGTTGCACGTCGCTGTTCTTTGAAAATAAAATACGAAAACAGCGCCGATGTCCTCTTCGCGCTAACAACATCACTTAGTCGCTGCGCGACACTGTCATCGCGAATACGACATCAGCGAGTTTTCCGTTAGTGCTCCAGATATTCACGTTCCACCTGGCTAGTAAGTTTGATGAAAGAATTTTGATTCGAAGGGAAAAAGAGCACTAAAGTCATTGACATAGTGACAACAACAGGGCGTGTCTTTCGAACGCCCTGTCCCTAGCACGCGCGCTCCATTTCTTCTGCGGAGCTCTGGCTGCGTGCGCGCGCCTGAGGTGCACAAAACGGTATAGTTTTGTCGAAGGTGGGAAGCTCGCGTTTTGTGCGGAACAAGTGAAGCTCCTAATTGCCGTTCTCACATTACCAGTGACCATAAATTTTCGCCATTAGCAGTGTCGCGCTATGTATATAGCATTGGCATCAGTTTACAATCTATAGCACAGTGAGCAGAACAGCGCACGGAAAAGACAAGGACAGAGAGAAGGAACGTGCACTCACACATGCGCTGACTCACAACTGAATTTAAACTCAAAAGGAAGAAGAAGAATACGTGCTGAAAGTAACGCAGTGCACTGCGTGACTTGCCCAAATTGCCCAACTTACAACTTTTCTGCAATCAATAGCATTCGCGCTCCGCTAATTACCTACGGCATAGGTGAGTTTGGCGTGGCTATTATACAGATCAATTCAATCCACACTGCAATGCACCAAAGTAGCGAGTATGCAAAGAATGCTGCCTTTTAGGCCACTCCACTTTTACAGGTGTTGTCACGAAGCGGCCTTTAGAAAAAAACAGACATGTACAAGTTACTCAAAAAGTAATTAAGTTAAGTTACTAAGTATTGACGTCAAAAGTAATTTGAGTAGAGTAGAAATTACTCAAATAGAAATTAATTAAGAAAATTACTAGTTACCGTAAAAAAGTAGGGAATTACTTTTGAAGTTACTTTTGAAGTTACTTTTATATGATTTTTATGGTAAAAAGAAAGTACAGTGGTTTTGATCCGTTAGCGAAATTGTGCTAGCCAAATATGAATCGGCTTGTTTTTTTCACAGAAATGCTTTAATAACTGGTTCTGCTTCTGTGTGCCTAATTGCTTTGTACTTTCTTGTTTGTTTGGTCAAAAATGTACTGCGAATGTGTCATTTCTACTTTGAGGTTTGGCACTATCTGAGCTTGATTTTTTAGGGTGTTTGCTTGTTTACAGTGTTGCATAAAGTACATCTAAAAAGTACTTGAAGTAAAGTACAAAGTAAATGAGAGGTTATGTACTTCAAGTAAAGTAGTAAGTAAACCGGATGCAAAGTACTTGAAGCAACGTATAAAAATACAATATATTTCAATCCAAAGTACAAGAACTTTTAACACAATCTTTCATGATGCCCTTTCATTTCCTATAGAGTGTTTTTTTTTTTTAACTAGTATGCATTTCTCCGGGGGTAATCGGAGGTGCATCAGTTTTTTACAGAAATGGCAGCGAATGTTGTATCAGGTCAAGTCGCCGCAGAGCAGTTGTTTTACTCTCGCTGACAATGCTCTTTGACACAATCAACTTATAAGGCACTTATTTCCATCGGTCTCACAGCCGCCATTACTTCTCTCAGAGAAATGACCAGATGACGTCTCGAAAGAGCGTGTTTTCACATGACGATACCGCCATCGTTTTTTTCAAATTCGGGGAATGTACATTGAAGTCGGGAGTTTTACTTTCCTCGGAAAATACAAGCACATTTTCAAAAAATTGACTTCAAGTAAAGTCCAACTTTTCTAAACAGTAGTACTTTAATTACCATGTACATAGAGTACTTCCCAACACTGCTTGTTTATTATTTTTATACAAAAACGTTGGGGGAATTACTACAGGTTTCTCAAACGATCTTTGAATCTTTGATATTGTGAGTATTTGATACTGCATATTGTGAGTTTTGGGAGGAAAGGCAACGCAAAAAGGTAATCTTGTCGTTGCCCTTTAGCACGCGATTCTTCGAGTACAGCACAAACTACGGGAGTACCAGATGAGTTTCAGAGCAGGTGATGCATTTTGTTGCCTCCTTTGAGTGAGGATGCACTGTGTGCACCTCCTGTAGTGGGCGAGAGTTTCTACGTTTTGGAGAAGCGGAGACCAGGCCTTTCTTTAAAGGGGTCAAGTCACCTTGGACACAGAGAAACGCCAGTCTTCGGCGCTAATCCCGCAGTTGCTCGGCTTCTCTTACGTCGTGTCTGTTCGCTCCCCGCGCCTCCTAGCAGTGTTGTTGCAGTGGGGGGGGGGGGGGGGGGGGGGAAGGGGGGGTGAAAATTTGGGCGGGAGGGGGGGGGGGGTTCGGACTCTCCAATTTACTCCCTCCCCCCCCCCTTTTTCGACGCCACAAGCTTCCCCCTCTTTGCAAATATCAGCTGATCTTCCAACATCTTATCTCCTTTGTGCAGCAATGTTTGTTGATAGGCAAAACAACCACTAAAATTCGAAAGTAATTTGTAACTTGAGTAGAAGTTACTCAAAAAAGTAATTAAAGGTACCGAAATAAAAATGTAATGGAAAGTTACTAAACTACTCAGAAAAGTAGTTAAACTACAGTAACTTGAGTGGAGTAGTTGAACTACGTACAAGTCTGGAAAAAAACGCGTCTCGAAAATCAGAAGATACGAGGCAGTTCATTAGTGTAGGGAGCGAGCAGGATGAACGCAATAATAATGACCACACATTAATCGCTCCACGACATTTACAAAATTCATATGTCTCAAATCGCCACATCTGAAGCTGGAAAAACCTGCGAGATATTTTGCTCTGCTTGTTTTTCAACACGTGGCATCGGAATTCACCTGCTTCGCGGTTACTCTGCTCCACTTTAGAATGAACCGCTGCACATGCTACGGGCTCTCTTGGCCTATCAGGCGCCAGAAAGGTTACGATGCTGCGCGAGTTGTGTGCCGAGCACTGGAACGGCTCCGCAGGCGTTTGCAAGACAAAGTATTCTCAACGACGAAGCAGCCTCTTGCAACATCAGCAAGCAAACGGTGCTCAAAATTCCCACGCGCACAGTTCAGCCAAGCGAGCGCGGTCGGTCAGATCGAGGCGCAGTCCGCTCTCGTGTCGCTATTACCACGCCGTTGCTCTGTCTAGCACCGGTATTCGAAACAGCTCTCTCGAGCCTGCATCTCGGCCAAATAGACGAGTCTATAGCGCGATATAGTGTCGTTACAACGCGTCAACAGTAGTATTCACCTCGACAGGGGCGTAAGCAGCGGCGTTATGTCCGTCGACGCCCACGTCGAGAACGACGAAATATACATTAAAAACACCTTTTAACACCCAAAAGGAATGTCTAATTACTTAATCGTGAGTCTCGCGCCAACTTAGGAACGTCCAATTACCTCACTTTTCTGAGAATTCCTCAAATAAACAAACGCAATTGCTGATTTTTTTTTTGTTTTTAAATTCTGAGATATTAAAGTTGTTACCTCCTTCGAGCCCAGAACCACTTCATATGTGTCATCGTTGTGTTAGATTCGCGTTTTTGTTTACTTCCAATTTGGGGATCTTTGCATCTTTGTTGCATTTATGATGACATGGTTTAACAAATGGTACAGTTTTTGTTACATGTACATAACCCTCGCGAAAAAAAGAACTGTTATTAGGGTGCTACTAAATCTACAGCACAGCTTATTTCTGAGTAATATTTTTCTTCTTTGTAATTTCAATTTACTTCTGGATATCGTGCGCAGAAACAAAAACGCGGTTATTTCTGCATTTCAGTTTAGAATGTGGGTTATACACCAACTCATGTTTACAAACAAACCGAAGCGCCCCTAGCGGACGCCACTGGCGCCGCGCATGCGCGATGGGGGTGTGGGCAAGACGCTCGCCGTCGCCCATAAACAAACCATTAAATGTGATGTTATCGGCGTCAGTGTGAGTCCCCCTGCCCTTTTTTGCGTTCGAATTGTTGATTCTACGTCTTCCTGGCAATGTCTGACTACTTGAGCGGCCTCAGCGAAATTAACGAGGCTCGTTACACCGCAAAACTTCGCGTGAATAATGTGACATGCGGCAATTCATTCCGCGTGGACGCCTCAGAATGGACGCTAAAGCCTGATTCGCATGATGAGATTTCGCTCGCAATTTTCAGTCGCGACGTAACTCGGGCTGCAAAAGCGTGAACCGTGGCTGAGATGGTCGACATCGGTACTGAAAATCTCAAGCAGAATCCGACAAAGTGAATCAGGCATAACAAGTCGGTGATGGCCACTGGTAACAATTATCAACATCTCCTTGTATCTACTGTTTACATCGAGCCTGTTTACCAACCTTCAAACTTAAGTCTTTTGAGGCCTGCACTTACTTCTTATCGCAAGTACCGGGCCCACGTTTGGTCTACGGGCCGGTGTCGTCTAAAAGAGCAGACGACAAGCAGAAAGGTTTGAAAGAGCAGACGACAGTTCGAACGATCAGGTGGCCGTTTGAACTTGAAGACGCACTGAACATAGTCCGCAGGTGGTCCGTACAACTTGACGGTTTTCCAGCGTTCATGTTGGAACAAAACAAATAAATCTGATGACCCGAATTATCTGTGAATTCAACCCAGAGTGCTTCCCTCATAAGCAATCGTGGTCCAACGGCTTCTGGTTTTTCCCTTTTCACGGCACATATCACGTTCTCGGACGAAACGAGCACATGAAAACTGACCTTCAAACCTTTCTCGACTCTTTTGGTACAGCCACAGTCGCGACGTTTGGACGAGAAATCAGGTTTTTGTCTGGTTCCCTTCAAAACAACGCAGGAATACACGTCTCACATGGGGACTTCTGTCCACAGTCCCCAAACCGGAAGTGCGCCCGACGCGCCACCGCCGCACCGTGACGTAACAGAGATGAGTTCGTGTATACGGCGTAAAACATAGGATCATCATACTTCCCGTTTTTGGTCAACATTCGGGCAAGGCTCCAAAAACTAGCCTTCGTGCTGTAGTCCTGTTCACTCGGTATTGACAGCAAAGTAGACGCTATGCGTATTTTAGGCCAATCGTGTCTCCGGTTACGGTCACGTGACTATGGTCCCTAAGCTGGACATAAGGCAGAGAACAGCACCTGCCTGAAGGACACTGCTTGGTAGACAACTCACATATCACCCACTGCACTATCAACTTTGGGACGAACACACAAAAGTATCCAGTGACAAAAATCCTCTCTCTGTGTTCATTGTTGAGATGCCACTTGAAGATAAGCCTTTTGTGCGAGCAGCCCCCTCCCCTGCAGACCTTGAAGAATCAGGATGCAGGCGAAAGGCAGGGGCGAGCAACAACCTCTCCAGCAACCCATCTGCTTCCTCCTCCTCAGCATTCCTTTCCATGGCCCTGAACTTTGAGCTGCGGCCTGTGTGGCTCAGTGTTAGAAAAGTCCTGCGCGTATATCGGCAACAAGCGATTTCTTCAAAGTCACAGAAATTCTTGTGGTGTGGTTTGGTTCGGAAAATGACAGCTTGTACCGCATCGTGTTGAACCTTCACGGAGCGATTCTATCTCGTTTTTCTGCTTGTGTGGCTGTTCTGCAAAGCCTGCATTGACATATAAATCGGAATACATCTTTCAAGTCCGCTACCTTTATGGTAAGCACATTGAAACCTACTTGTCGGCAACAAGTGACCGCTGTTCTTAGGGTACTCTTTCAGATTATCTATAGAATTAGGCGGTGTCCATTCTCCCGGCAGCCGGGACAATAATTTCTCCTAAACTCTATCGGCAGTCGCCTCCCATTAGCTGTCTGAAATCATGCGACAATCACCGGTAAAATACTGACTTTTTCTCCCGGTTGTTCGTGGAAACACGTTTCATAGACAACTTTTTGTGGATACACGTTTCATGGACACGTTTCGTCGACACTAACATATCACCGACACTCGTTACGCGAATTGCAGGCGGCAGGGAAATTTTTTCGCGGGTGTGTCACTGGCCGGGAGACACGTCCATGCAGCTTCGCGACGATAATCTGCAAGGGGTAATTGCAAGAATGTTAACCCACGTGGCCCACCCTACACGCCATTTGCGGCGACAATCTGGGGAAACTTGTTACCAAAAAAAAAAAGCTAATCATACCTGTAAGTAAAACAATCCGCCGATGAAACAACGTATCCATAAAACGAGCTGTCAATGAAGCGTCGTTCGATGAACTGATTTCCCCGCCAATGAAAAGCGTCTGCCTTTAGAATTTCGGGGAAAATATTTTCCAGCTACCGGGAGAATAGACAATATAGTCTAGAATTACCTCGGTTCTTGTTTGCTTTGCAGTCTTCTCAGCTGTATAGAAGCTCAGTAGTAACTCTTTACATTTTGCGGATTTCGCATGCACATTTGTACTTGTCTGCGTAACATACTGTGTGTAATGAAGTTCTAGGAGATTTTAAAACAATATTTTGTGCCCATTTTCCTGCCTGTTTAAGAACACCTGTGCGAGTACATTTCCTTTACGGGTTTCCTTCATGTTTGAAATAGGTTACTTCATTTGGGGACGTCTTAATAAATTAAAGATATCCAACCTTACAGACGGTACCCATTTAAGGTTAACGAATAATTCGCCTGGGTGCCAGATGCTAGCTTGAAAGCGATTCATTTCAACAGGCATTGGTCAGCGAAGGGAATGCCGTGGCAATGCTTCTGCTAGACTAAGTGAGCCAGCCCTGCCTTTAGTGGCTTGATCGTGTCTGTTCATTTGCTTGTGCGCGAAATATTCAGTTGCATAGTTCAGAAAGAGCTAATGGTGGCCAGTCATCCCTCGACTTCACGACGACTTGGTTGAGGTTGAGGAAGAACTTCTAGTCTATTGTGAGCCAAGCTCTTCAGAACATCACGATGCTACAGAAACGAGTGAAGTTATGTAGAGCATTGGCTCATTCACAACGTGCTGCTTGGGAATGTACTTTACTAAGACCAATGCGGGTTTGAAAGCGTTGATCTTTGACCTTTGGATCTTTTTCTAGATGCCATCAGTGCGACGCTAAAGATTCAAGAATCGGCAGCTACAAAAATGGTGGTCGAGTGGCTGCCATTGTTTTGCGACAAGGGAGGCGGCAGGAAGAGGCGTTTGGAAGCCGCAATGGTCCCCAGGCTCAGGACTCGCCCCAGGACCCTCCCCAGAACCCTCCCCCGGACTGGCATAGGCTCCATGGCTGAGCCTCCTCCCTAGCCTCTTTCAATAAAGGTTCCGAAAAAAAGTATTAATTTATCCTGAATTATGCATTTGCACGCCAGATAAAATAGTGCATGGACAAAGCATAGAAGGATCTTGTCATTTGTGCCCAGAGTGTTTTTATGCAGTGGGCCACTAATATTAAACAGGGCAGGGGTTCTTAAAAACCAATGTTAGAATAGCCGGGATCGAAATGCATCGCCATTTTCGCAAAGCTAGCATTTAATATGTGGCACCAATATTGGGACATCCACTGAATTAGCTTGGCTGCCAATAACGGCGTAGCCAATGAATGACCTTGTATGCCAATGATGGCGTAGCCATTGAATTAGTGTGAAAGCCAATATTGGCATAGCCAATGAACTAGTGTGGATGCCAATACTGGCTGCAGAATGGATAGCCATCACTGGCCCAGTATTGGCTGGAATGTTTGTTTAATGATGGCCCAACATTGGTGCCAATGATGGCTAAAATGTTGGTTTAACAATGGTTCAACAATGGTGCCAATGATGGCTGGAAAGTTGGTGTAACAATGGCCCAAATTGGTGCCAATGATGGCTGGAAGGGTGGTTGAGGGATGGCCCGACGTTGGTGCCAATGAACGGGCCAACATTGGAGGAAGTTGCACTTGGTCAGAATGCCAATGCTGGACCAACCATAGAAGCCAATGTTTGTCATCGTTGGCCCAGTGTAGGTCAAACATTGGCGTGGTGCCTGGGC
Organism: Ixodes persulcatus; assembly: GCA_013358835.2. Taxonomy (NCBI): domain Eukaryota; kingdom Metazoa; phylum Arthropoda; class Arachnida; order Ixodida; family Ixodidae; genus Ixodes; species Ixodes persulcatus. The sequence goes on from JABSTQ010004233.1 coordinate 56,091, forward strand.
ACCCTTTCCTTTCCCCTTCTCCTGAACAGTTCCAACGCCTTTTGTTGTCATTACATCCAACCCCACGTGCAATCGTGACACAAAACACAAATACGCTGTAGCGCAACAACCACGCTTTTTAGGATCAACATTTGGGTTTACAAAGCATAACTAACAGTACACAAATCAGTAGTAATGCCAGTAGTGTAATATGTCGGCTCGGATAAAAACAAAAAAAAACGATATAAAAAATATTGTTTTAGGAGAGGGCACAATGAATTGTACTAAATGGGTACGACAGGCGGGGTTTCATCCTTCACTTGTGTAAACATTGCAACACCACGGCCTTAATTTGTTTATATAATCAGGGGCAATGTTGCACCGCCAGACACCCGGGCAGCAAACATGATAAAACCCTAATTATGTAACAGAGCAAAACATCACTTCGTTACTTCATAATAAGATACTACGATATATATATAGGTGAGGTCTTGTAACATATACAATAAACTTTGTAGTATAGTAACTCCAAACGTACGTATCTTTGATATATATATGTATATATATAATGAAATAGTTCGCAGTTACGCTTAATTCACCAGTTTTCAACTTTTTTTCAGAGCCTTCACGAAACATTTTGTATATTATATTGTCTTTGCTTTTGTCATATACGTCCCATATTAGTACTGTGAACAGTTTCGTGTTAAACATTTCAAAGGTCGTTTTTGAAATAATTTTGTTTCCTTCTTCCTTTCAACCTTAAATTTTAAAGCATAAAACGTACCCAGTCTTCCCCCGGCTGCGATATAGGAGGCTGGCAACATTGTAAACAAATAAATATAAAAGAGCCCAGTCGATTAGCAAATTATTTCCCTCCCTCTCATGCGCGACTTTTTACAGTTTATAGAAAGACCAAAGCCCTCGGATTAAAGGGAAAATGACAGGGTATTTATGCTCGCCGAGGTTTTTAGTTGTACGTGACATATGAGAGCCCAACTACCGAGAACAGAATTTGCGGCTCGAAATACGGTTTCTTTCGGCCTGAAAACCGCCGATTGAGAACTGGCCAATTTGAGTCGCGCTCACTCTCATTTCCGTGGACCCGGGTCGTTTTCTGAGGTTTCGCAGCGACCACCAAATTTAATCAAAGTCGTGGGTCATTGAAGGCACACAGTCAATATTAAAAATAGAAAAAGAAAATATAAAACCCATTTTTTGTGGCTTCCAAAAAGCTGCAAATACGTTGATTAAAACATAAAAGGTTGCACAGAAAACCGGAAACATTCTGTGTATTCACTGCATTCTCAACCAGCCGTCGTTTCGCGTATCGTGGGACTAGCGGATGGCAGCGGACGACGGGCGTGGGACCTCTACTTCAGAACTGTCGTTCACGGTACCGCCATATTCTGTCTCCCTTCGAAAGAGAAATATTGGACCGATCAAAAGAATTGATATTCATCCCGTACGACACGCCCGACCAGCAAGTCGATTGCACGAAGACGTCGCCGAGCCGTCGTCCCCTTCTCGTGGCTGAAGACGTCACTCGCTCAAACGTCAAGCACGGAGTGCGTACTTCGAGTTGAATACGCACGCTTACGGTTTCGTTAGTAAGTGCGAATCTGGTGAATGCGTGGCGCTGTCCGACTTGAAGCCGGGAGTGCATGTGCGGGAGAGAAATCGGCAGCAAACTTTCTGACATACACTCGACCAGCTCCATTACTACTAGCCGGACAGTTCCTTCCGTAACTCAGTGGAAAGACGTCCGCTTCGGGAACGCGACAGAACCGCACGCGACAAAAAAGCACGCGACAAAACAGCACGGTCAAAACAGCACAGCGTCAAAACAGCACAGCGACAAAACAGCACGCGTCAAAATAGCATGCGACAAAACAGCACTGCGACAAAACAGCACGCGTCAAAATAGCATGCGACAAAACAGCACTGCGTCAAAACGGCGCAGCGTCAGAAGAGCTCGTGCCAAAACAGCACGGCGTCAAAACAGCACAGCGACAAAACAGCACGCATGTAAAAAGGCTGTAAAAAGTAGCGTTTTGTGAAAACAAAACAGAACCTAAAAAAATGGGGTTGGATATTGCATGGCATTATTTAACAGCTAGTGGAGAAACAATAAAAAAAAAGTACGTTGGCGGCGACGGGATTGCACTCAAGTCAGTGTTCCGAGTGCTGCTGCTGTGTGATTGCTAAAAACAAAAAAAGTTAGCAGTAGCTACTACTACTTAACTACGCCGATCTCTAAAAAGATTGGGTAGTTAGAGGTGATATCTTCGCGTCAATGTTGGCCGCGTTGTCTGGTCTTTTTTGTAGAATCAAGGAAAGAGGAGAAGTTATTGGGAAAAAGATATCCATAAGTTCAAGTTATGAACCGTCTGGTTTGCGGCGGTCCGGTGAGGTTCCGTAGTACTCGCCGTTTCGTAATTACCACCTAAGCGTAGAAAGTCCTCTCCCTCCCCCCGCCAAAAAAAAAAAAAATTAAAGCGGGGGATGCGCCGATTACAGATGCATTGATAGAACCGGTAAGATAAGGTGACTTTAATGTAGAGCGTATTCAAGTTGAACCATGGGCACCGATTCTGCGGGGTTCATTAGCCGTGAATAAAATGTACCGGAAACACGTGGCTGCAGCTTGCAGGCGAGAAGTTGTTTTGATTAAAACTCACAGATTATTTCCACTCGATCGAGGCGATTGAGTGGAAACAGGTGAAGCAGAAACATGCCACAGCCTCAATTCTTTTGCCGTAAAACACGGGCTGAGCACACCATTGCCGCACACGCTTTTTGTTTTTTCTTTTAACAACCAACGACAGCACATTGCCGTGCGATTGATTAATTTATTGTAGACAATATCACAAGCAAACGTGCGCGTCGAAATTAGCAGAACTGCTCGAGAAATAGCCAGAATACGCACCAGTGGGGCCCTCGGCACTGCCCAGGGAGCCTTAATGTGCGCATCGAGTATACTCCCCACTCCGAACTTTCTCCCAAGAGAACGGATTCTACAAATTGGCCGTCGACGATTTGGCTTCCGACAAGTTGGCCTAGAACCCCAATTCCTTTACAGTGCTTGCTTTGAGACTTGCATTTTTTAACTCCATACGCTATATTTAGGGCTCAGCGTTTTCGGCTTAAACCGAATAAAACCTGTAAAAGTATGCCGAATTCATTTTTCCAAATTCGGTTTTAACTGAAAAAGGTCAGTATTTTCGAGGGCGTTTAGAGCGGGGGGGGGGGGGGGGGGGGGGAGGGTGTGACTCACTACTAGGGTTCCGTGCTTTTGGATAAACCCGGAAAACTCCGAAAAACACCCGCCGGTAGAACTTTGGTCAATTCGGATTTATCCGATAAACTTCGAATTTTGATGTGCCAATCAGCCCCCCGCCCCCCCCCCCCCACACACACACACACACGCACACAAATGTATTTACAATTACTGGTTTGATCAGCGCGTAGAGTAAATGGTCCTAGGAAAATGCCACCACACTTATCATTCATATTTCGGTCAGGACAACAGGTCGTTGTACTTTTGGGTCACGACAGAAGTCACTGTTTATATTTCCAGTTTGGGTCATATTATTTGTGCTTTAGTGGAGGGAGAGGTTGTGTTTTTGTAACAGTGAAAGCTATGGACCATAGAGATTGCATACAGTGGGGAAGAGGACAGTTGAAACTTCTCTATTGCATCCTTTACCACTCTACCTCGCGCGGCCGCGCGTTAGGTTGATGGAATAGTATGGAATGAATACAGGCTTCCCAGCGACTACCTCCAGTAGTTTATTGATTTTAAGGTATCGAAATTTATTGAAGCAACACTTGTGTGCAACTTTTGTTGTAGGACAAATTAGTATTGCCGTTAGGAATGGCACCAACGCCAAATACAACTGTAGAAAATATTATAATAGAAAATACTGCGAAATTAAACTCCGAATTTTGGAAGATTGGAAATCAAACAAAAATAAACTCCGATAAACTCAGAATTTTCGGCCAAAAATAAACTCAGGAAAACTCCCTCCGAATTTCACAAAAAATGAACTCCGAAAACACGGAACCCTACTCATTACTGACCGTATGACCACTTCCTTTCGCAGTTTTCAGCTTGTCTCAGAGATCGGCTCAACTTTCAACAAAAGCTCCGGGGGCGCAGGGGTCTTCAGGACGAAATCTGGGTTTTACACCTGATATGGATTTGCGTACCGAATCCTTTGTTCAAAGAAGAGAGTTTAATCGTGAACTGAACAATGAAAATCAAGGACGTCCGTAAATGCCGAACATTTTTTAACACCCCTAGCTTCAGGCTACTAAAGGAGGGCATAAATACGAGTGTTTTATTGTCATTTCTGTGGTCAGCGCGAATTTATCACCTCTCGCAGTCGTGAAAATGTGGAAAAAACGCACCGAGTACAATGCTTGCAAATTTCTGCATTTTGATATTTGCCACTCCGACCGAAGTGGTCCTGTGTACAAATACGAGCACACGACGATAATGTACGATCACGATAAGGCCCCAGTGCGTTTTTCAAAACAGGTCGCGTCGGCTGCCACAGGCAGCAACAAGTAAGAAAACCAGTACCTGGTTTACTCAGTATACATTTTTTAATTATTGCATTTTTGTCAGTAAACTGGTTTTCGTCAATAAGCCGAAAAGAACCGAGAAGTTTATTAGTCTGCAAATATTCACCGCAATAAACCGAAAAGAACTGAGAAGTTTATGAGTCTACAAATAGTCACTGAAATAAACCGAAAACTTATGTTTGAAATAAAAACCGAAAAAAGTGCGCCGAATTTCAAAATAATACAAACCGAAAACGCCAAACCCTAGCTATATTGTCAATGTCCTCTTCTGTCGCTGTGCCGTTTCGACGCTGTGCTGTTTTGACGCGTGCTGTTTTGACCGTGCTCTTTTGTCGCGTGCTGTTTTGTCGTGTGCTGTTCTGTCATGGTGCCGTCCGCTTCACACGCGGCGGGCACGGGTTCGATCTCTATTATGAACGTACCATTTTTTTTTTCAAACATTTTGCGATGTTTACATTTATTTTTTTTTACTATTATCACTGAAAAAAAAAATTGTTGTAGACGATACGTCGCTGAACTAAATGGTATTGGATTTCATTTTTGACACCTGCAAACTCAATGTAGTCACTTTCGACAAAATGCAAGGAGCATATGAATCGGGTAGCGTCCACTTTCCGAGGTTCCCGTAACTGTTCTACAGGAATTGCAGCCATCCATTGATCCCGACCCGTTGATATTTTGGAAACTTGTGCACTTTGCCGCACAATGCCACTTTCAGATGCAGGACATGTGAGGCAGCTCTTCACGCCACATCTTGGTAGTATTCTTTTCGGAGCCGATCACGGGAATTCACCACGCGCATTCACTACTAATTGCCAACACTTAAATGAACAAAACAAATCATCTTGAAGTACAGAACAGCGAGCGGAACGAACATAACTGCAAAGGAATCGCACGGCGAACGGATCCCGCGGCGCATTTCGTCTGCTACGTACGGGGGAAAAATAAAAAATAAAAATCGCACGGTCGGGTGTAGCCACATGACTTTCGCCACTCCCTCTCGCCTCTCCATTTCTCCGTGCGGTGCGGGGGTTTCGGTTTTGGTTTCGAGCTGTTGCGTTTTTTGGCTTTATTAAACAAATACGTGACACTGTTGCAAAATATTAATTGGGTACTATTCCGACACCATAATAAATCGCCTGGCAAAAAAATGAAAGAACAAATTTGGGGGGAGTCAGTGTCCCTTTAAGATAATAAACATATTTATTGTGCACTAAATTTCCAAACATTAGTCCTCGTCAGCAATGGTTAGGAAGTTGAATTTTCAAAACTGCGAATTTGTGCATGCACGTGGGAGTTGCTCTTTATCTTCTATTTGCAATGACGATCAAGGGCTACCGTTCATAATGTTCATGGTATAGAAGAAAATATAATCGAAAAGTACGTAGTTTGTAGAAAATGTGTGTTATCTTAAAATAAAGTGACGGAACGCCATTGTGTTGCTACAGCTCTTGGCTCTCCTCGTCTCTTCATGGTTCGGCAATGACATATTCACGTTTTCCTAGATTTTCGGCGGGTTTCTTGTTTCATTTTCTAAGCTATCATTCGGGGCTTATGTCTAGTACCTAATTTCTTGCCGTCTGTTGTTTACAAGCATTATAGTTAACCTATAACAGTACTTCACGTATTTTGAGCCATGGCGTTACTAGTTACAACAAACGCAGCGTTTGCATGAGGCGACCGTTGAGATGTTCGCTGACCTTAATGGGGTATTCACACGAGGGAGAAATCCCGGAGATTTCTCCCCGGCACGCGCGCCTCACGAGATGAAAACGCGAGGATTTTGCACATCGCAAAGCCTGACGTTTTCGTCGTGGGATGCGCGTGCTGGGGAGAAATCCCCGGGATTTTTCCCTCGTGTGAATACCCCTTAAAGGGGTACTCCGGCAATTTTTTGAGTTACCGCAACTAACGATATTCTCGGAATCACCAGCCTTTACATTTCCCGGTATGGTATCTAGTATCGCGAAATTCAGAATAGTTATTGTAAAATCGGCAAGTGAAAATGATGTGAAAACTAACATTCAAATATACACGCGCTTTTTAATCTCGTGAGGTCAGGGGAAGGCAGGCTTGCAGGTCCAGAGGGCAGTCTAAATATGGACTATGCCGAGCATTCGTTTCCTGCTGCTGCGTGGGGGTTGGAGCGAGCTTCCAAAACATTCATTTGACACCATGAAACTGCCTGTAATTATTTGGGGAAAAAATCTATAATCCAAAGACTGAATTCTTGTCCTCCTTTGGCGTCACTTTTTCATTGCTTTCAGTAAAGATTTTCATTTTGAAAAACACGGTGAGGGCCAAAAGTGTAATATCAATAACTTCGCGAAAACAAAATTATTTTGGCCCAATATCTGGGTTACTATTTCATTGAAGTTTGTTGATATTTTTAGGGACTATGAAGGCAATGCATAAGTACCCCTTTACCACAGGCATCAAGGATAGAGTGTAGGCTTGTTATGATAGCGCGGTCTCCTCAGGGATAGTGTTTGATTATTTGTAACACAAAGAGCAAGGGACCACGCAATTCTGATTTCATTTATTACCTAGAACAAAATTTAGAAGGCATAAGCAAGCAGCGTAAGGAACACCTATATGACTCCCGGAATGTGTGGTATTTCTAAATTATACAAGGAAAGCGCTTGTTTTTTGTTGGGGTGTAATTCGTATAGTATTTAAACTTGCTAAATAATAATATAATAACTCCAGGGAATATTTTTATCAAAAGCTTACACTTATATGTGTCTGACACCGTTAATATTTTACGATATAAACTTATTTATTGACTTATGTATAAATGAAAGAAAAAAGTGCTCAGTTACACGTTTCAAGTTATTCAAGTAAGAAAAGTACGGTATAGACGAGAATCACCTATGCTATGGTCGATTAGAAATTTATTCATACCCGAGGACAACAGAATTAATTAAATAAATAAATTTAAAAAAAAAAAATGATTATACACATGTCTTCAGTCCTCGTCAACCGATTTTAGTCAAGTTTTTTTGTGGGTAATCAGAATCAAATCTTCGAGACACGAGTAGCAAAAAAGGAGTCCCATACAAAATAGACACAAATACAGCTTATACTGGTTAGAGAGCGCGTGTGCGTCCCCCTTTTTCTGCGTCTTTTTGTGCTTTTAAGCAAGAGTAACTTCCTGAGCACTGCGTCAGGGGATCGTTCCTCTCGGCACCATGTAGTCGACTGTCAGTTTTAATGAAAAAAACAAAATTACCTGTCATTGAAATTACATCGCGAGCATCAAGCGTATACCCTTAGAGAATTATTTTTAAGCTTTTTGTTTTTATGCCAAGCTTAAAGTATGCGAAATTATCCTACTTAGATGAGGGTGAAGGGGTGGAGTAGTTTTTGAATAGTTAATTTCTGAAACTGTAAGAAGAGATATGATATATTTTTAAAAATATTTGAAACATTAAATTCGCGAACATTTCTAGCTTGTGCAGTTCATAAATATTAGGTAGGTTTTCCTTGAACTTAAGCCGTGCAAAGTTACGTTGTTTCATTATTTATCTAGTGTGATTAAGCACAGATTACTGAAAACTTTGGCCTGGTATTATATTTTGCAGAAATTTGTTTATCTAGCAGTCATTTTATATCTTGTGAATGTCTTCTGCCAATGGGCGAAACCGAAAATATTTGTAATGCGGAGCTTTCTGTCTTTTGGCGCCGAAAAAAAAAAAAAAACATGGACAGATGCATCGTAATATACAAATGATTCGAAGCCTGAATTAGTGACCTCTTGGTAACTAAGAGGTCACTAATTCAGGCTTCGAATCATTTAATAGTGTCTTCGTTTGATCGTAGTTTTTTTCAGAAATGTGTTACTTGTACTTGTTAGTGAGCGCGTTGGTAATGATCTAAGTTTAGAAAGAGTTATATAGAATATATTAGAATAGAATAGGTTTATTTCAGGCTTTCTTCCAACATACATTTTCCTGAGCCGTCTCACCTAAGCACGTGTGTGCTTGTGTGTGAGAAGGGGCAGTTCAATTGTACAAATGCTCCCCCCCCCCCCCCCCAAACGCATTACTACAGAAAAAGGGAAACAACAAGAATAAAGCAAAAACGAAATTGCAAGAACCCGTGTTGTGTTGTGCTGTGGCCTAATAATCATTAACACTTCGCGGATCGAACTTTTGCGTCGTACAATTATATCCGTTGCATTCATCCCGCGTAAAAAGAAGAAACACCGCATGCAGCAGTAGCGAAAACCAAAAACGACAAGTAACGCTCAACACGGAAAATTTCTATCCCAGCGAAAAGAATCATGAAAAATATATAAATATGTAAACAAGATACCGTAGATATTGCTCGTGAGTCAGCCAGATACTAAGCCGATAACGAAACGCAAAAGCAACAAGAAGATATTCGAAACTAAATGTACAACAGCAAAGTCATTAAAACAAAAACCAACACAAGCAGCGGCCATGAATCGGTAATGAGCAAAGAAGCGACAAAAATTGCTTGTCATGAGTGACGAGACGAGATGATCGATACAACATAAGGGCACAGTTCCAAATTCAAATCGACCTGCTTTGACACAATTTCAATATTTTTTTTACTGTACGTAACGACTACATTTCCTGCAAATTGCCAGGAAGTTGATTAAAAAGATTCGAAACATAATGGTTTCTTGATCGTGTTTCATAATTCGTATATACTCGAGGAATATACGTAAAGACAGGAGACAGGACAACACATCTTTCAACTTGCAACAAACAAATGATTTATTTCCGGCACGCTTCGCCTTCGGAACTCCACTATAGGAGAGGGAAAGGTAAAAGGAGGGGGAAGGGGGAGGAGGGGGGCAAGATAAGGCCCTGGGAGAAAAACGGGGGATTGTAAACCGCGGAGACAGCGGGAAGGAGAGGGAGGAAGGAGGCGCCCCGAAATTTCCCTCTCAGGAGCCATGACCACTCGCCCGGCCCGCTAAGGTTGCCAACTCCGGTCTCAGGAATGTGACCTCTCTCTCCGACAGCGATAACGAGGCCGACGAAATGTTGTTCGGCACCTCTTTTATGGCGTACACCTCTACGATTTCGCGCCCGTAGCGGTCCTTGTTGGCCCCCAGAACACGCGCGGACGGAAACTCAGGGGCACAGGGAGTTCAAACCTTGAGGTGATGCACCATGGGGTGTTGGGAGTCCTCGTCGTTTTTTGCCATTTGTCTTTCATGTTCGCGCAGGCGGTCGTTGGGGCAGCGGCCCGTCTGCCCGATGTACTCCGCCCCGCACGAGAAGGGGACGGAATACCCCCGTCCGACCGCGCAGGGAACAAAGGGGGCCGCGTGCCTTTTGGCGCAGCCGATCTTGGGAAGAGGGGGAGAGTTAACCAGGCGGCACATTGCGCTCAACTTGAAGGGGCATGAGAACGCAACGTCCATGCCTCCCAACACTCCATAGTGCATCACCTCAAGGTTTGCGCTCCCTGTGCCCGTGTTCTGGGGGCCAACAAGAACCGCTACGGGCGCGAAATCGTAGAGGTGTACGCCATAAAAGCGGTGCCGAACAACATTTCGTCGGCCTCGTTATCGCTGTTGGAGAGAGAGGTCACATTCCTGGGACCGGAGTTGGCAACCTTAGCGGGCCGGGCGAGTGGTCATGGCTCCTGAGAGGGAAATTTCGGGACGCCTCCTTCCTCCCTCTCCTTCCCGCTGTCTCCCCGGTTTACATTCCCCCCGTTTTTCTCCCGGGGCCTTATCTTGCCCCCCTCCTCCCCCTTCCCCCTCCTTTGACCTTTCCCTCTCCTGTAGCGGAGTTCCGAAGGCGAAGCGTGCCGGAAATAAATCATTTGTTTGTTGCAAGTTGAAAGATGTGTTGTCCCGTCTCCTGTCTTTACGTATATAACTCTTTCTAAACTTAGATGAGTTAATTGCATTACAATTTAAGTGAACACGATGTAACACACTACAATCTTGCAGGTTGAAAGTAGCAGGTTAAATGCTCATACTAGAAAGCACCCCCCCCCCCCCCTCCTTTTTCGACTGCAGCAGAGCGAAAGCTGAAGAGGAAGAAGCCACAAATGCTGGCGAGCCGAAAGTATTTAACGAAGTGGCTTGTGCTCCTTTTCGAAACTTTTAACAGGCTATAGTACAAAAACCTAGTCGGCTAGAGTGAAGTCCTACAAATTGAAGATCCACACTCGGAGCGGGTCTGCGGTACCCCTATATGCGAAAGTCTCGTCAAACAATAAATAACTTAATTATTTATACCCCTGTCCGCATTTCGTTAAAATGTTATTTTAACTACACCCGCCTTACTGCCCTTAAATTATCAATGAATATTGCACCATGCGTTTTGTTTCTTTTTTGTTTCAGTTTGTTATCAAAATCAAGGAATGCATGCATGTGTTTCAAATGTGAAATTGTGTCACGAAGTAAAAGGTCACAACGAGTACTTAGACCCATGCTAGCCTAACCATCTTCAGCTATACGTTCTATGTGTTTCCTGCACTGAGACTTGGTTCCAATGTGTAACATTCTAGTTGGATGGCTACCTTAGTTTTTTTTAAATACCTTATCGGCAGAAAAAAAACGAAAAAAAAAAGAAAACGGAGATTGGAGTTGTGGTTGTCGAGTCCTTTTATCCTTGCCTCAAAGCACATACGAGCTAAAGTAGTTCCAACTGTTCCAGCTTCTTGTTTCCGCTCATGCGAATGTGGTCAGGACTACTAAATTATTAAAACTTGAATTAAGGAGACAATATCACGTCTACAAAGACGTGATACTCGCGTCGTTCGACACTGCGCATGCAGGCGCCGAACGCTAACCGCGTTTAGCACTTTGCGGGCGCTATTTGAGCATATGCTATTTTTTGGAAAGTTCGTGTGTATGCAAAGAGTATTTACGCTCCACCAAGGCGAATTCGTGATAAGCGAGAAGTCGGCAAAAGCCTAGACGAGCACAGTTAGAAACTAACACCTCCCAGGAATGCGGTGGTGGCCGCTTAGGTGGTCGCCGTGAACTCGACGTCGGCCGTATTCTCGCGACTGCCATTTTTAATACAGGACGACATTGTACAACTACGGGAGTTGCACGTCATGGACACGACCTGTGCATGGACTCGACCTGGCATGTAGCGAGAGTGCGCTGTGCCATCAACAAGAAAACACCTAGCATGGGAGTGTTCCATGAACCCCAAAGCCCGGCAACGTGCTCTTAAAGAAATACCGCAAGACCAGTGGCTTCTAGCTACGAGGAGTGGATTTTTGCACAGAACGCGATGCCCATAACGGTGCACCAACTGTGACCGCAACTCTACCTCTACATCAAGGCCGCCGGAGGTATGGCGGCCCTACTACCACACGTTTAACCCTAGCCGCTGATGCCTTAAAGCAAAAGCAGCATGAACATGACAAAAAGGAAACGTTTAGAACAGGACAAAAAAGCACGTCACGAACGGTTTGGAAGACCCAGCGAGGTGGGCAGCGATCGCCGGCAACTTTCAGCTCGAACGTTTCTCGGCAAACGTACGGTGTTCGAACGTGGCGAAGGTTGGTGCACAAGATTTCTCTTGCTGAGACGACGCAAGCGGACGCGACCTGTCGACCGCTCGCGTCGGATTCTCATACTTGAACAAATCTAAAGTGTTGGTCGGGACCAAGAATACTTTTGTTTTTCTCACGTAACATCATTTGGTGCGTGAAATAAAAATTGTTACTGCATCTTAAAGGCGGTGCAAGCGCGAGATGTTTGGGTGTTTTCGTCGCGTCAGAGAAATGCTATTCTAAAACTGTCTCGCGTGGCTTGCCTTAACACAAGCGCAAAATTTAGCGCTAACGTGCGCGTAAACTGCGCATGTTATTCTAAATTACTTTCTATTAGGACGCATTTCGACATATCACGGGCGTCCTATCAAGCAGAAAATTGTTCACACACAAACGCTAAGTAATTTTACGAGCGCTTCACGTAGGTGACTACATCACTTCTTTGTATAAGGCAGCCGACTTTATCTGCTGCTCCAGTAAATTGTCGTAGAACTGTTGAAATGTTGGCGAGTTGGTTATGCATTAAGAAACTAGAAACAGTTTGAAGACGGAGGAAGGAGGAGAAGTGCCAGTTGCATCTGAGTATTCTCACCTCTTTCTTTGCAGGCTTCCGTTTCACAAACTTGTCTTTGGGAAACATCTGGTACAATTTAAAAGAAAATTTAATTATTTACTCTGATGTAAGATATAAATGGCTTTAATATACATTTTTTTTCATTTCATTATCTATAGTCGTAACACGTTTGAGGCTGACAGGCATGAAATAGTCTAAATTATACGACGCAAAAAATCTTCAAATGATAGTCTGACCGTATTACTCACCTAATAATGATTTTGCAGCGCTGAGTTCAGCTAACAACAAAATCAAGTAGAATCTCCAGAATGCCATCAGTTGCCGAGCGCGAGGAAGCATGTACCTATGCCTCGATGACCAAGGTGTACTCCTGCGCATGCTTTCTGAAGATTACAAAATATGTTTGTTATTCACATATGAAACAGAGCTGTTTTTACCGTAAATAAGTTTTTCTTTAATTACATTTCGAAACTCTTGCCATGTAAATGGTGCTCATATCGTAGTCAATTACATTTGTTTAATGTTGCATAACACTTTCCGAGTACCACTAAAGCCATTATACTCCTCAATTCCCGTAAGTGGCACTAAAGCACTCACCAGACACAATATGGAATGTCGATTTTAAGCAAGGTTCTTAGTTTAGTTGTTTATGCGCGTGATATCTGGAGCCAAAATTAAAACACGAGCTTTTCGAACGAAGCTTCATCAGTAATCTTTAGCAGTCTACTTTAGACTAAACAAAACATGCTCCTTTTTTACCTGAAATACATAAAACTACCTAAAGTGCAGCGAAGCAATCGACCAGAAGTCAAAATAAGGAAATGGTGACCAAATGCAGATTAATGTGACAATCATAATCGGTCGTTCTCGTCTGCATGCAGGTTATTATTTATATAGTAGTTTATCTGCGTAAAACCAACAGGATCAGCAATATATTACATGGAGGTTGTATGTAAATCAAAGGTTGGTCTAATAAAATGCCACTAACATGAAGAAAGCAAGACGGATTCCTTCAGCAACGTGCCGGCTCTTCCAAATGGGTCTGTGGGGCAAAATGTTATTAAAATAACATTAAAAGTGTTTTTTGTCATCCGCATTCTTGCGAAATTTTACCCTCTTATGCTTTGTTCCACAATATGACGACTTTATAAAGAAAGATTTTGCCTACGTGGCTGAGACCAGAGAAAAAATATAGGAGGTACAAAGCTGCATGCAGAGTTTCATATTTGATTTCATAAGGAAGAATCGCGCTAGTGACACCGAGCGATGCCAGGGATATCTCGACATCGTATTAGTAGTCGAATGTACTGTAGCCCAGTTTTCTTATGGTTATTTCTGCTTATGTTTGACAACAGCATTTAGACCTTCTAGTAGAAAACAAAATAAGAACAATGCTTCTAACAACTTGCACTTATATAATTCGTATGAATCAGTACTTGGGAATCTTGATAGCAAAACATAATCTGGAAAACGACGCAACAGTTTGCAACCTCTTGTGATTGCTCTTTCACTTTCGTCAGCACTCACTCGCCAATATGGGAAAAGCCATCGCATACGCTCGATCATATTATAAAGGCTCTAGAACTCAGAAAGGTTTTTACTGTAAGTTGAGGAAGAATTTTTAAACTGAAGTATCCGTTTGTCATATAAAACCATTCAATTGAACGGCCCGACATTTAAGAGCTTCTGCGGCCGCAGCTTTTCGAAACCAAGCTTATTTATACTTCACAAATGCCATAAAAAGACTTACATTCATGTAGCTAAATGTAACAAGGTATATGACAAAGTCTATGTTTAAGTAAAAGTTGTCGTAGTTGCTTTGTGAAAAGACCAGAAAAGGTACTTAAGATGTGCCTGGTAAAAATAAAACCATATTATTTTTAATTTTAGTACCTACACTCTAAGGAAAAAAAAAGAGGAAAAGGTAGCAACGGCGCGTTTTCCTCCCTTCTACAGACGCGCCCACAAGCGAACACGAGATGAAGGGAGGAGCGAGACGTTTTTCCCCTTCTCCAGACAGACGGAATAAGGGTTTCGCCCTACCGCCTCATCTTCTTTCGGTTTCGTTTTTCGAACAAGTCGTGCTCGTTGTTTAATAAATATTGGTGAGTTCAATGAGCTTCAGCGCGAGCGAAGGCCGCCTGTAATTCCGTCTCTCTGTCCAAACGTGCAGAACATTTAGGTTGCATCCCTGTTTGTTTTTTTACCACTAATTGTATCATACGAGGAAACAAAGCCGCTAGAAACATTGAAGTTCCGGAGCAGTGCCAGCAGGGCAACGTACACTGGGCTAAGATGGCCGATCCGGACTGCGGAACGACGTGTCAACGTTGACGACGTTATGGAAACCGCAGAAACTGCGCCACAGACAGGCCGATTTTGCAGCTTGGGGCCTGGGTACCTCCTGTGCTGAGTTGGGTTCTGTTTTGCGATGCCGAGTGCTTAACGGCAATAAACGTAATTTTGTATTTCTGCGTGTCAGCAACATAGCAGCAACATCGCGATGGCAGTGTTGTGCGTTGTGAATGGAAGACTGGAATTGTCGCCGATGTGGCCGTGTGTTCGCGTATCAGTGGTGTAAAATCCAGATGAGATGACGTAAACTGTCGGGCATTGATGCCGCTGGTCGGGCTGTGATCGGAGGGGGCGGTGTGTTGCAGGTTCACACTCCGCTTTGCATTAATGAGTTTTAACATCGCTTGAGGGATTACGTTTCACTCGATCGACCTGCTGATGGTCATGTTGGAACGCTGGTCTGAACCATAGCCCCTATCGTACAGTAGCTAATGTGACTGCCGTCTATGATGTTCTACTGTCTCCAACCCGAGAGAGATTAGATTACTCTCTGTGGAAAGGACTGAACAGTATGGCAATGTGACGGAAAGTACGTTTATTTACAGTTTGGAAATTTAGCCTTAAGAAAAAATGGTAGTTAAAATCGTCAAAAAAAAGCTATCCTTATATTTTGTTTAAAAATACTACGGTTCCGGGAGAAACTGCCCTCCAAGTTACGCGCTGGGATGAGCACTAGACGTTTCCGAGCTCACCACGGCGTAGCTCCGTACACTCAACGTTATTAAACCACTCAGTTGGGAAACTGCCATAGAGACTGCCTTCAAAAAGTGTCTCCGATCTGTCCTCCAGCACCGAGCTAAGGACGAACACAACGCCACCATTTGTCCCGCAGCGGTCATTCGAGGAACTGCACGTCACTTTATTTTGGCTTTAATCGGCCAGTCAGGCGCCGAAACAGATACAGTGGAAGAGGTTACAGGGGTGCCACCCCCGTCTCCCCAGCGGACGCGCCGCGTCTTGCTACCGAAGTTAAAATGCACCTAGGTCGGGACGCGCCACCTGAAAGCACCGCTGAGGCATGGTTGTATAAAAACAATATTAACTGTGCCACAAAACCTTGCAAACTAAAGATTTTAAAAACATCAGGCGCCCTTCATTTTGCACTAAACTCCAATAAATTTCATACAAAAGAGTCTTTTCCGTTTGTTTTTTCGCAAAAAAAGGCTTTCTAAAAGCTCAAGGTGACCACAGTACAGACAAATGACAAAGAGTGGCGCTGTTGTCGCATTTAGCTCGGTCTCGGTGGACGCCAGCGGCCCAGGTTTCGACGGCGAGTTTCCCAACTGAGTGTTTTAGTAACGTTCGTACACTTAACATCACTGATCTCTATGACAATTGCTGGATCGCGCATCCCAGCTCTGCGAGTGCGGCCACCGGACGGCCATCTTGCATGCATTTGTTTTCGTTTTGCTAGCGTTGCAGAGGCCGACGGTGGCGTGCTAAAGACACGTTTCGTACTCGTTCGTCGTCTTTTGCCGAAGACGTTCTTTAATATCATGTGTGAGCCGTGATACTTCCCGTTGAGAACACGTGGGGAATTTTACGAAAGCGTAGTGCCGCAGTAAAAAGGCACAACTCGTAGAAATTAAGTTTCGCCGGTCTCGCGGCATGTTCAAAGTTCCCTTGGCACGCCGAAGTGCTGTATCTGTGCTTTCGCACGCTTGGATACCGATCAAGAATCGACGCCGTGTAAATGTGTTTTGCGAGTGCAATGTGCGTGAAGCCGTATGTAAAAGTACAACTCGCCGAAAGCTGTCGCCAGTCTCGCGGCGTGATCAAAGCTTGGCACGCCGAGTGCTGCATCTTTGTGCCTTCGCACGCTTGGATACTATCAAGAATCGACGCCGCACTTAAGTTTTGAAGGTGCGTCGCGCGTAGATATCTTTAACACACACACGCACACACACACACACACACACACACACACACACACACACACACACACACACACACACACACACACACACACACACACACACAACACACACACACACAAACACACACATCTATCTATCTATACATATATATATATATTTATTTATATATATCCTGACTCCGGCCGGACTCCGGCCGAAACGTCGAAGAATAAACCGTCCGTCATTGCTGTTTTCACCAAGGGCTTTCTTTGCAGTTATATAATGTATATATCTATATACACCGTCACCCTGCATCTCTCTCTCTCTATATATATATATATATATATATGCCACGGAGTTCTGGATCGTTCAGCTGTTCCTGTGAGCTTCTATCAATGAAAGGAGGGGGTGATTTGTACGTGCCTTATGTACTATTAACCGGGGCGACGTTTTAAATCTATTCTAATGGATCACATGGGAGCACGAACAGAGCAACGCTGTGGAGCAAGGAGGATTTTCGAAGGCAAAAGTACACTTCGGCGAGAATGAAAATCTTTGAAGCGCGACCCATATGGTCGTCTGCAAACTGTTGACCAATTGTCCCCACTAAATTTAGCGGAAAGAAATCCCGCGTTAAATTTGGGGGAGAAAAATTTTCCCGCTAAACTTAGCGGAAAACTTTTCCCGCTAAATTTAGCGGAAATTTTTTTTACTAAATTTTGCGGAAAGAATTCCCCACTAAATTCTGCGGAAAATCTTCCCCGGTAAATTCAGCGAAAAAATTCCCCGCGAAATTTAGCGGAAATATTTTCCCGCTAAATTTAGCAGAAAAATCCCCCGCTAAATCTAGCGGAACATTTCCCCGCTAAATCTCGCAGAAAAATTTCCCCGCTAAATTTAGCGGAAAATTGTCCCCGTAAATTTAGCGGAAAAAATTCCCCGCTAATTTTAGGGGGGAA
This sequence comes from Ixodes persulcatus, assembly GCA_013358835.2. Classification (NCBI taxonomy): domain Eukaryota; kingdom Metazoa; phylum Arthropoda; class Arachnida; order Ixodida; family Ixodidae; genus Ixodes; species Ixodes persulcatus. The sequence continues at coordinate 73,904 of JABSTQ010004233.1, forward strand.
ATTTCCCCGCTAGATTTAGCGGAACAAATTTGCCGCTAGATCTAGCGGAAAAATTTCCTCGCCAATTTTAGCGGGAAACTTTCCCCGGCAAATTTAGCGGAAAATAGTTCCACTAAATGTACTGGAAAATATTTCCACTAAACGTGCTGGAAAAATGTCCGCGCTAAATTTAGCGTGGAATCTATTCCGCTAAATATAACGGAAAATTTTTCCCTAATGGGGGCGGGCAGGAGAGGAGGAGGGGCATAGCCCCCTCTTTGTACCTTCCCCTCCTCCTCCTCAAGAACTGCGCTCTAATTCGGCGTTACAGGGAGTTGTAAACGGCTTTCATTTTATTTTTTGGCGACTAAAACAAAAATGGCGCATCGTTTGACCTTTCGAATGGAATTGGACCAGGTGATTATTCTATTACGACTCCTATATTGTGGATGTTATCTCTTATGGAACCGTGCTGTTCCCGTGCTCTTTTCTTACACGCGCGTTTCATAACCACATCTCACAAACGTACCCTCCCCCCCCCCCCCCCCCCAACTCCGTACCCTCGCTCCTCTCTTTTTTTTTTTTTTTGGCAATTTGAAGAGGGGTCAAACATGTTTTTGCGATGTTTGGCGTTTTCGGTTTCCTTGACACGCGCGGCGCCCATGCATTGGCTCAACGCATGGGCTCCGCGCGTTGCATGCATTGGCACAACGTTTATAGACGAGAGGGCGCTGCGGTCAAGTGCTCAAATGCGTATATAACCACGTTCCATACCACACATTCTCTTTCTGACATGGACCGTTGACTTAAGCGGTGGAGATGCGTTCAAACGGCTTCTAGCGGACCCAAGCTGATCCGCTAGAAGAACCACTGGGTCTGCATTTCACCGACCATAAAGCAGTAATAATGAAGTCGTAACGCAACCCGGAACTCAGCACTACTTATGAGCAATAAAAAAACAGCACCATCAACACTACCTATGGAACAATAAAATCAGTATCATCAGCACCACCAGAGCTTCTCCCCAATCAACATCATTCACCACGTGGAGATGCGGTCATTTTTTTCAATTGCGTTGTCAAGTTCCTTTTTTTTTTAATTCTGAACTTTTTTGCCGCAGTGATATGCCCTCACTTGTAAGTCATCTCCTAACGAAGCCGAGTCTCTCGGCGAAACTGTCGATTAAACTTCCGCTGTTTGTTGTTTCTCACCGTGAATTTTTCACTTCGTTATTTATACGACTTCGGCCCCTTGGCTCCTATGTCACCTCTCTCACCATTTATATATATAGGGGCGGTTTCATTTGGATTCCGGTAACGAGTGGCAGTCGTATTTTTTATTTCGCTTCAAATTTTTATGTTTTGTGGAGCATGTTGCAAGAAAAACAATCCTTTTTATTTTAATGTCCTGACATGTTTAGTTTCTGAGAAACAAATCTCAAAAAAGTGGCAAGGAACGACGAGGTTTTGACGATTGTTGAGTGTGGCGTTTTTGAATCACTCTCTATCTCAAAGTATTTAAAAGAGAGCGTCTATATTTTTTTAGTGTGATATATATATAAAAGTAGATAGGACGAAATTATAACTACTATTTATTATTCGTCGCTCCAATCTTTGTAAAAATCCCCAAACATGCCTCCGCGAACAACTGTGACCTAAATTGCAGATTTTTTTTAGTCGACTATGTTTAGTATCGCTTTTAAATTAATACCGCGCGTAGAACCTATCATTGCCTTTCGAATTAAGCAAAGTTTGTGTTTTTATTATGTACGAGTACTGAGAAATAAATTATGAAACAGAGAAGGATTTCACTTTTCGTTCAATTTCAGCACGCTGTATAAAAAAAAAGAACATTTTTAATTTTTTTCTTTTTCTCGCGTCGCGTTCTCTTTGCACCCTTCTTTTACCCAGAATACATTCCGTTAGAGGTATGTGCACTGGATTTGAGTTTTGAGCCTCTAAGTATGCTAAAATAAAGAGCAAGTGCCAATGGTGGGTTTTGACGATTGTCGTGTGTGGCGTTTTTGAACCACTCTCAATATCAAAGAATTCAAAAGAGAGCTTTTATATTTTTTTATTGTTATATATATGCAAGTCGGTAAAACGACATTTTATCTATTATTTATTATTCGTCGATCCAATATTTGTAAAAAATCCCCAAACATGCTTCCGCGAACAACTGTGACCTAAACTGCGGATTTTTTTCCGAGTCGACTATATGTTTAGCGTCGCTTTTAAAATAATTTCACGTGTAGAACCTTTCATTGCCTTCCAAATTAAGCAAAATTTGTGCCTTTATCATGTATGAGTACTGAGAAATAAATTATAAAACAGGGTAGGTTTTCACTTTTCATTTAATGTATAAAAAAAAGTTTTTTTTATTTGTTTCTTTTTTTGTGCGTCGCGGTTTTCTCACACCCTTCTTTTACCCAGAATACATTCCGTTAGAGGTATATGAACTGGTTTTGAGTTTTAAGCCTTTAAATATGCTAAAAAATGATTGTGTTCTGTTATCAACATGCATTTTGCTTTAAAAATATAAAATCTCGAAATATAAAAATTTAGTTTTCCAATAGGAAGTGTATTTTACTCAAATGTTTTACAACATTATACTTCAATATTTCTAACGTAGTATAGATTATGTAGCGCATAGGGTTTAGGCTTGAGGCCTTTCCAATCATGGCACCGGCGGAAATTGTCTGAAAACCAGCTTTCGGCAGTTGTGATTTTATAGTGTGTAGACGTTTGGAATTGCAAACTTGTTATTATACGCCTAACGACATCAATGCCCTTTATATGATTATTTCTTCTATAAACGTCCCTCAGATTATTATAACGAAGAATAAAAGTGAAAGCCGTTTACAACACCCTGTAACGCCGAATCGGAGCGCAGCTCTTAAGGAGGAGGAGGGAAAGGTACTCAGGGGAGGGTATACCCCTCCTCCTCCCCTCATTCTTCAATCTCCTCCGGGGGGGGGGGGGGGGGCTCGCGCGGTGTATTATGGGACATTTCCCATAATGCACCGCGCGGTTACGCCGACGGCGACGCCGCTCAAGCCGGAAACGGGCGCCTAAGAGCTGCGCTCTAAAATATACTGCTACAACCCATAAACCCATGATCAGCATTTGCTCTTTTAGAGCGCAGCTCTTAGGCGCCCGTTTCCGGCTTGAGCGACGTCGCTGTCGGCGTCGCCGTCGGCGTAACTGCGTGGCGCATTATGGGAAATGTCCCATAATGCACCGCGCGAGCCCCTCCCCCCGGGGTCACGTGACCTCGGGGGGGGGGGGGGGGGTCACGTGACCCCCCCCCCCCCCCGAGGTCACGTATTTCTCCAAGGTCACGTGACCCCCCCCCCCCCCCCCCCGAGGTCGCATGACCCCCCTCCCTCGATGTCAAGTGACCCTCCCCCCTCGAGGTCACGTGATCACCTCGAGGTCACGTGACCCCCTCCCCGAGGTCACGTGACCCCTTGAGGTCACGTGACCCCACCCCCCCCCCCCCCCGAGGTCACATGACCCCCCGAAGTCACGTCACCCCCTCCCCCGAGGTCACGTGACCCCCCTCCCCGTGGTCACGTGACCACCCCCGGAGAAGATTGAAGAATGAGGGGAGGAGGAGTGGTATACCCTCCCCTGAGTACCTTTCCCTCCTCCTCCTTAAGAGCTGCGCTCCGATTCGGCGTTACAGGGTGTTGTAAACGGCTTTCACTTTTATTCTTCGTTGTAATAATCTGAGGGACGTTTATAGAAGAAATAATCATATAAAGGGCATTGATGTCGTTAGTGCATATACCTCTAACAGAATGTATGCTGGCTAAAAGAAAAGTGTAAAAAAAACGCAACGCAAAAAAACTTAAAATTTGTTTTTGTTATACAGCGTGTTGAAATAGAACAAAAAGTGAAAACCTCCTCTGTTTCATAATTCATTTCTCAGTACTCGTACGTGATTAGGACACAAACTTTCCATAATGTGGAAGGCAGTGAAAGGCTCTACACGTGGTATTAGTTTAAAAACATACTAAACATAGTGGACTAAAACAAATCCGCAGTTTTCGTCACAGTTATTCGCGGAGGCATGTTTGGGAATTTTTACAAAAATTGGATCGACGAATAATAAATAGCAGTTAAAATGACGTTTTATCGACTTGCATATATATCACAATAAAAAAAAATATGGAAGCTCTCTTTTGAATACTTTGAGATTGAGAGTGGTTCAAGAACGCCACACACGGCAATCGTCAAAACCCACCATCGGCACTTGCTCTTTTTTAGTATATTTAGAGGCTTACAACTCAAAACCAGTGCAAATAACTCTAACGGAATGTATTCTGGGTAAAAGAAGGGTGCGAAGAGAACGCGACGCGAGAAAAAGAAAAAAAAATTAAAAATGTTTTTTTTTACACAGCGTACTCATACGCTTTGTAAAAACTCGTACATTAAGTACTCCTACATAATAAAAACACAAACTTTGCTTAATTGGGAAGGCAATAAAAGTTTCTACAAGTGGTATTATTTTACAAGCGATAGTAAAAATAGTGGACTAAAACAAAATCCGTATTTTAGGTCACAGTTGTTTGCGGAGGCATGTTTGGGGATTTTTACGAAAATTGAAGTGACGAATAATAAATAGTAGTTATAATGTCGTTTTATCTATTTTCATATATATCACACTAAAAAAATATAGACGCTCTCTTTTGAATACTTTGAGATAGAAAGTGATTCAAAAACGCCACACACGACAATCGTCAAAACCTCGTCGTTCTTTCCCGCTTTGAGATCTTTTTCTCAGAACCTATACATGTCTGGACATTAAAATCAAAAGGATTGTTCTTCTTGGAACATGCTCCACAAAATATAAAAATTTGAAGCAAAAGAAAAAATACGACTGCCACTCGTTGCTTGAATCCAAATGAAACCGGCCCTATATATATATATATATATATATATATATATATATATATTTACCTGACGTCAGCTTTTGAAAACATTTAGCAATATAGTTCAATAGTAGATTCCCAACTTGAATGTCGTTGGCTGTTGCCGTGTCGCAGCGCGTTGCCTTCGCCTCACCTGACATTTACTCAAATCAAAAAACACTGAGCTGTAGTGCGGCCGACCCGTGCTACATCCGTTTTAGGACTGCGTGTTGGCATTCTATTTTTGTTTACCCTAGGACGTAAAGTTAAAGTAACGCCGCGAAAGCGAGGGGTTACTTTTAGAGCGCAGCTCTTAGGCGAACGTTTCCGGCTAGAGCGGCGTCGGCGTCTCCGTCGCCGTCGGCGTCGGCGTAACCGCGCGGTGCATCATGGGTAAATTTCCCCGCTAAATTTAGCGGAAAAATTTCTCCGCTAAATTTAGCGGGAAAACTTTCCCCGCTAAGTCTAGCGGAAAATTTTCCCCGCTAAATTTAGCGGAAAATTTCCCCGCTAAGTCTAGCGGAAAATTTTTCCCGCTAAATTTAGCGGAAAATTTTACCCGTTAAATCTAGCGGAAAACTTTCCCCGCTAAATCTAGCGGAAAAGTTTACCCGCTAAATCTAGCGGAAAATTTTGCCCGTTAAATTTAGCGGAAAAAATTCCCCGCCAAATTTAGCAGGAAATTTTCCCCGCTAAATCTAGCGGAAAATTTCCCCCGCTAAATCTTGCGGATAATTTTCCCCACTAAATCTAGCGGAAATTTTTCCCCGCTAAATCTAGCAGAAAATTTTTTCCTAAATGCGGGAGGGCAGGATATCAGAAGGGGCATTGCCTTTTCTACATACCTTCCCCTCCTCCTCCTCAAGAGCTGCGCTCAAATTCGGCGTTACAGGGAGTTGTAAACGGCTTTCATGTTTTGAAGTAACGGTTACTTACTTTTATGGGAGAGTGATTGTAATAGTAACTAGTTAATATTTAGCCTTGGGCAATTTCAAATGTAATTTTCTACTTTTATTTAGTAACCTGTACAAGTCTAATTAAGACGAAAGAACAACAAACAAACAGCGCAAGGATCCCCACATCGACCGTGTCTTCAGCATTATACGGAAAGTTAAGCATGGTTTTCATTACCAGTCTGTGAAGACAGTCTAAAGTTTGTGCTCAAATATTCGTTAGTGTGATATTTGAGTGGCGCAGGTACTGACGCGTGCGTGACCGAGTTAGCATCGCAGGTGTTTGAAAGGCGGTTCGTTATTTAAACTCTGGCGGCTCAGTTTATTTGTTGGTGTTACGAAACGTTGTCTCATCCGGAAGGTTAAGGCTAGCGCATATATAAAAGGGAGCGTAGCGCCCTCTTTCGGGTCACTCTCCCTTCTGTCGCAAGATTTAGGTACACGTTTTGTATTAGTTACAGTGACGAGTTTACGTTTTTGTTTAATTTTGCATGCATGCACATTTCTTTTAGTGACAATAGGTTATTGAACGCCAACTGTTGTTCCCCTCTGCACGTGTTTTGCACAATACTACACATGAGTGAATATCGCATCTCCTGTGGGCAATAGCTGGCTTAGCAAATGTTATGTAATTTAGTGTAAACCAATGCGCGCACATAAAAACGCTTGTTATGTTTAGAGTCTAGCTCAATTTACCTTATTTCTATTATATATTTATGATTGTACTAACATGGAATTTTTGCTGGGCAAGTAACCACAACGCTCACCACGGATCTTCCACGACCTGGTTGATATCTTCTTTCCCACTACATTGTTTTCACGACGTGAAAAATGCTTAGAACAACAACGAACAAACAAAACGGTCATTTTTGTTGTGAAGGAAAGACACGCGACCTTTTCAAGAACAAAGGTCCAGAGGGAACTATGGAAACGCTCGCCCACTGACATTATCTTGAGCGTCGAATTTCTCTACATTCGTGTAAACGTATGTAGGCTGACGATGGGCTGGCCTCAGCTATAGCTGCGTGTTGCCTTATGCCGCCAGATTAGTGATTGATGCTGTTCCATGTTCCTTGCTTTCATTTTGTTGAAGGCCAAAAATGACAAGAAGGATGATGTCCGGCGCTGCGTTTCTGCTAGAGTGGCTACATTGTCTGTTTGCTATTTTAGACTCAAAGGTGCAAGAGGCCTTTTGTGAAATCTACAAGATGCCTCGCGTGATGTCCAGCACGTATCTCTTTATTCTTCTGTGCGCATATTCCACCTGGCACTGCGGAGAGCGAGAGAAAAAAAGAAAGGTGGCTCAGGATAGGAAGGGAGAGATTCAAAATACCGAAAATCAAACGGCGAATTATCGAAACGCCAAAAATCTAAACATCGTAAAATTAAAAAAAAAACACAAAATTATATAGGAGAAAGTTGAAAAACAATAACACAAATTAAATTGTCCGAACAGTACAGCACAAACGATTAAAAATGACAAAATATGACGTTGCATACAAACCCTCCTGGTTCAGTTGAGAAGCCAGAAGAGATATTATATGTTCTGACACATAAGATAGGAATTACTTGTTTATTGCAGTTCAAACTGGTAGATTGCGTGTCATTTCTCGCCAAAAACGCCGGGACGTCTACTTTGTGACAGTTTTTGTTTGTCGTTTCCCAGCTTTGTTGCGTCTTTGTAAGAAGAGTGGTTTGAAAAATGTGTACACCTCTCGCACTCGCACTTCAAATGGCAGGACCGAAAGAGCGGCAAGCTGCTTTACCTTGATAGCGAAACTATCCACATCACCTTTGAATTGCGCTGATAGTCCTAACTTCTGTACTCTACTCCATAATGAAAGGCATTTGTGGAACATGCAACCAGGCACTTTCGACGACGGTAGAAGTGTGTGAGCTGCGTTGATTGCTCCAAATTCACAGTCTGCGCTCGGAATCTTCGAATTTAATGCAAGTCATAGGTGTGCAGCAAAATTAAGCACTTTTTTGAGGAGGACCTCGTGAGCCACTTAGGTTCGTCTCGTCACGAGGCAGAAGACAGGAGGAGTCACGCGGCAATGAACAAACAAACATGAATTGTGTGCATCTGTTCAATGAGCGGCCACGCGATCTTGGTATCGATAAACCACATTGTAACGCTGGTAAGTCGCCTCAGGTTGTCGTCCGTAACAAAAAAATTAGTAGACGAGCTCCATCTCCTCATGTGCAGTAGCAACGCAGGTAGTCCCGTCCATCTAGGTCCTGAACTCACATTCGATGTTGAGCTGCTGTTATGGTTCGCGTGGACAGTCCGCTTATCTCGTCGGTCTCACCAACTGGCGCAAGGCTTCGTTGCTTGGATACGTGCTACCTCGAAGACGCTGCTACACTAGCCGAGACTTGCTGTACAATCTACATGGGAGCCTCGCTTGAACATGTCGTCAGAGCCTTCATATCTCTCTTCTCGTACAAGAAGAACCCTAGCCCTGCAGACATCCGGGCAAAACTTCAATGAGGCCTTGTTCTAGAAACAATTTTGTGAATATCATTTGTGTCATGGTCGGTAATCAGTCGGGCGTAGCACTTATTTTGTTTTTTACACCTCCAGTAATGCCATGTACCCATTTTTTGTCAAGCACATACGCAAAACCATTAAATTTCCAGCGAAGATTTGTTTTTTTTTTTTTTTTCTTTTGAGAACATAAGACAACCACGGCGTCGTTCATTCCGTTCGTACGCCACCAAAAATAATGTCGCGCAGAGCTCTTGCATTCTTCCGTATGCACTGTGCAGCACTGCGTTCTTTGCCGGCAACCAGAACTCTCTTGTCAAGCTGATACGCACTAGAGATAGCAAAAATAGAACTTTACTTCAGTTTGACCTGCAGTGCTTTGATGCACTACGCGCTGAAAGCCTTTTGGCACTACAATGTGCTGTGCATGACACAATCACGACTATGTGATGGCAACGAAGCGTTTCACTATATTAAAATTCATTACTGAGTTTCGTTTGAAAGAATACAGAATACACGCAACACTCAAAAACACGCAAACTAAGCTGATACATGTCTGATCGCCCAAAGGTGGGCGATCAGACATGTAACTATTCACAATTTTCGGAGGTTTCCGTTTGGCGATTTGAAATTGCAGCATTTTGACTTTTCGGAGTTTTAATTTTTCGGGGTTTTGAATTTTCCGCGGTTCAATGTTCGGCTTTTCACATTTCGGCGTGTTGATTTTAGGCGTTTTGATATGAACCCTGAGAGGAAGCTGTAGTAATAAATTTCACACTTCACCTACCAAAAGTCAGCGTTCGGGTGGAACTCTCGTTCGATCAGTCAGAACAAGAGTCCCAGCCGAACACTGAACATATTGGACTCGTGTGAGTCCAATATGTCACCCGCGCGGCGTGAAAGATTCAGCACTAGCCCAACGTAATAGACCTGTTGCAAAACATAAAGCACCTTCAGCGGCACCACAGAGCCGGTGGCAGACGTCGTGGGCAACAAAACAGACGCAGGCAAGCGGGCGAGGGCAGGAGACAAACTGCAGCACTGCAATACCATCTCTTTTTTTCTCACTGTCTTCAGTATCACGTGTTAGATGCTGCGTGTGCAAAAAGGAGCCCACAGGACTTCGCGCAGTTTTTCGGCATTTGTGCAAACAAGTTTTGCTCTCCAGCCCTTGGCTCTTTGCCGGGGTGTCCTCCGTCACATCTAAGGTCGCCTGCTTTTTGATTTACCTGCTACAACCGGTTGTACTGACCGTTTGCGGCATCCCTTTCGACACCGAGGTCGGCGCTGCTCATTTTCGCCACACGACTATTGTACAGCCACAATTCTGCTCCGATAGGTTTCTTGAAGATATTATTACATAGACAAAGAAGGACGAAGAAGGAGCTCCGAGTTGAAGGTGACGTTTTAATCCTTGAAACTTAAAGCAACAACTTAATTTTCTTTCAGCCATTCCTACTCATTTATATATATAAAAAACGCCTTTTCATGGTAATACACTTTGGGGGAGGTACGGATTGACTCTTGACCTGGAACTGCGAAGCAGGCGTCTCCCACCTAACACCGGTATCCCAGACAGCAGGGGTCATTCCCATACAAAAATGGTCTATGGTCCGCTATTGAAAATCCTTTGTGTGGCCGGCTATAGAAAACTGGCCCAATTAGCTATAGCCGCTTCTATTTCTGCCTATAGCTTTACCTATGGTCTCCCCTATGGCTCTCTATAGCTTTCAATACTCCCTCGAGCAGCGCAATGGTCGTCATTTTCACATGCAGACGCGCACCCCTATTGAAAAATCCACCAGACCGGTTTGGTGTGTCCTAGTGTTTGCTGGTGTAAACATCAGACCGGCCTGGTGTGTTCTGGTGCGCACATCAAACCAGTCTAACGTGTTCTGGTGGGCACACCAGAACACGTTAGGCTGGTTTGATGTGCGCACCAGAACACACCAGGCCGTTCTGATGTGCGCACCAGAACACACCAAGCCGGTCTGATGTGCACACCAAAGCACACTAGGCTGGTCTGATGTGCACACCAGAGCACACTAGAATGGCTTGATGTGCACACTACACCACACCAGACCAGTCTAATGTGCACACCACGGCACACTAAACAGGCCTGACATGCACAACAGGGTGCGTCTGGTGAGCACGCATTACGGATATATGTCTGGTGTTGAATGAAAACATGTTTTCTTCTAAAATAAATAAGATGTATAGAGCTCGAACACCACATTTGATTTTATAACGTGTTTAATTGAAGGGGCGATGCAACGATTCAGCTCGAATATGTACTTTGCGTAACCATGCTGACACAGTGTAACAAACGTTTATCCATACGCTCCAGCCTGATGCACAGCATAGAGGTTTGTCTCGTCAACAATCGTCAGCAGCTTGTCATCAATGAAAACTTGAAAATATTTCATTGGGCCAACAGAGGGTTCCGCTGCAGGCTCCACAAAACACCGGTCTTCCTTTTGCCAGTCAAAAACTTGCGGCGGTGACCTTTGTTTCTTTCTTGACGTTGACAGAACTGGACAGGTGGGCGTTCCGCCTTCAGTTTCGTTATCGCTTGGAAGTTCTGTTGTTAGCCCCTTCGTTGGCAAGTTCTTCTCGTCACCGTCACTCACTTCACTATCACTAGATTCCGCATCGGACACTGTTCCACTTTACGGAATAAACACCACACAGGGACGATCGCGACTCCGTGTCTGGTAGAAAGATCCCGATGGAATTTCCATCGGGCAGCAGTAGAATACGAAACCTAAAAGAAAAGAGCACCACATCAAATTTTATCAGTAAACAGGTCAACATAGAGATGTACTAAACCACACCAAACAGGAAGCTTTCTCCCGACAATTACAGCTGATTCCTCGTGCATAGGTATGTAAAATTCAGAGTGAACGCCCGCCCCTAAACTATCGCCCAACCTATTTACCTGGCTAAACATTTATCGGCTTAAAACTACCGAAACACTGCCAAATCTAAGCACGGAAGGGAACACTACAGAAATCACAGAGGAGCTATGCGATTCCTCTCTTAACTGTTTCACACGCAGCGACTGTGCGAAAAAAAGATCGGTGCGACAGCCGACGCAGCGAGTGCGATCGCAATGTTTGGTTTCACATGCTAAACAACGGCGCGATTTCTGTCGGAGCGGCCGGCGCTTCGGACACGGACGCGACGCGTTTTACTTTGTCTAAAATACAACAAAAACGTCTTAATAAGCACAAATGTTTTAGGAATGCAATATGTAACTAGGAATTTCTAATAATTAAGCCGCTGTGGCTAACGTTACGTCCGGACGGAGCACTGAAACACGTATACCTAACCCTCCCTCCCCCCCCCCCCCTCCCCGCCCTTCTCTCTCTCCCCCGTGAACCTAGGGAAGGCGGAGATTTGGACTTAACTTGGGTTACGTCGGACGTAACGCTAGACACTTCGTAATTAAGCATTAAACCAGAAGCTTTTATGTGTCTACATTTATTTTCGCGGATGAAAGCTGGTTAATGAACGGCTGGATGACGAGAAAGCGATCGCACCGACTCTGCGGCAAAATACCAACTTGGTGGAAACCAGTCGCAGAGCCGCAGCGGCAGTGCGACTGCGATTTTAATCGCACCGATTTCGGGCGAGAATCGCAGCATGTGAAACAGCCTTTACACGATACGCATATCTACTATGTACTTTTTCCCCGACTTTCATAGGTTTCAGGATAAAGTACGTCTGCGCTATGGAATCCTGAACTTCTAAAAATGCAAAATTAACATATTTCAGAGCAAAGTACAGCTTACTTTTGTGAGAGCCGGTCGAAATGCGTAGCACGACGCGGACAATACGCGTCCTGGGCGCCGCCATGCACATCGGAGCCGACGGAACAGTGTTGCCAACTCCTTTATCAAATTCCCGCTAGACACATGCCCGAAAACGGCTAGATTTGGAGTAAAAAAAGCTAGATAATAAATGTGGTAAAAAAACTTTTTTTTTATTTTTATTACGAGGTTACATTGAATAGAACACCACACAACCACTGGTTTCAAAGCAAATAAATCATCAGCTATTACATTTTCATGACACGATATACACAAGCAGTCTTCTTGGTGTTCACATGTCTACATGTGTAGATCTAGAAAGGTTCAAGAATGTCATCGGCTACGACATCTAGCTCATCTACTCCATCTGAGACTTTTTCACGCTGTGATTAGGTCCGCGCTGCTTGGACTTTCCACCGTGCTCGAGTCAGCACAGGCCGCATGTGCCAGAAAAGGCTGCGCTCATTTTTTCGCTGCTAGCGGGCTAGGTGTGCGATCAGCCCCACTCGAGGAGATTCGGGTTACTCCAGAGGATCAGATCACGTGGCAACAAAGGCAAAGCGACGAGGTCCCGCCTAGGTGGTGTTGCGCTAGCGGCAGATAGTGTGGGTCGGGTAGGTTGGGTAGATATGTTTTCGGAGCGGATGAGGTCACTGGAATGCGAGGCCGAGTAACCTTTGGAACACGACTGGTACCAGACTTTTAAATTAAAGTATTTAAAATAGCTATTAAAAAAAAAGCTAGAAAACCCACTAGATTTTATACAAACAAGCTAGAATTTCCCGCTAGCCGCTAGACCATATTTTTGCCAGCTAGACGACCACCAAAAAAGGCTAAATCTAGCGGGAAAAAATCTAAGTTGGCAACACTGCGACGGAGTATCTGGAAAACCCCTGGCGGCGAAAATTCGAGACGACGAAACCGAAACCAAAAAATGTATCTGCTAAGATACGTTAAGCATTTCGCCTGAGTATTGCTTTGGGTTCCAAAAAACTATTATTATATCGAATGTATCCTCAAAAATAAACTGTGCCTTAAAGGGTTAAAAAAATAAAATAAAAACTAATGGAAAACTTTTGTGTCGCTAAATTGGTGGGAATCGTCGGCGGCGTCTGTGTACAACAATGGGCAATCTGGCCCGGATGAAGAAACCAAACCGACCAAACGGTCATGGAAGGAAGTCACGAAGCTTAAGGTAAGAATATTTCTTTTTTTCTTTTTGTGTTTGCTGCATTGGAAATCGGGAATTCCGTAACATTAGATCCAGCCGGCAAGCATATTGAGTTGTCATTTAGACACCTCTTTGGGTTGTCTTCACCACTTGTGGGATCGCTCTATATTAATCGCCGCCCGATCGGTATGTGTTTCGCTCGTCACTGAGGGAGTGACACAACACAGCGAGAAGACTGCTAATTGGTTTACTGTACTTCCCAGTTTTCCGTCTTCGAGAGCTGGCACTCCGGACCCGCCGACCCTGGTTGTCGCACGTCGTTCAGTGCTCTCAGTCGGCGTCCGTGTCCTGGCCTGCGGATCGTCCTTCCCACGCCAGCGCTGCGTAGGCTAGCAGTCCGGGATCGTCATGGCCTAGGCCGGTATGGCCAGGGCTAGCCGTTTCCGCCGTTCGTGATCCGAACTTCGTTGGTGGAACGCTGTGGGGATCACCACGGGCCAGACCAACCAGAACGGCTGCATCGTTCCTGCGCGGCCCAGCCTGGTGCAGCAACCTCTTCCTGTTTCCTCGCGCTCGCCCCCGGCTAGAATAAAAGGTGGGTAATTGGAACCAAACTCTGGGGCATGCTAGAGAACAGTACGCACGTTGCAATGGCTGTAATGTCATATGCAAGCCTGGTGTAAAAAGGTGACAGGCAACAAAGTGTGCGTGAGAGAAGGATATTTATGCTTCGCACGATCTTTTTCTAAAGTAAAACTTGTGCATCCTGTTTTCTGCATGCCATCACATTTGTTACCAGACTCAGCATTAAATTTGGTTGCCGAAACAAACAAATGTGCTAAGAAAATTCACTATTTCAGAACTCGCAGGTTTAAAAGGTTTTGGTTGTAACCGCGTGTGTGCCGAACAGCTATGCCCACGTACAATTACAAGTGCCGAAAAGGGCCAATGGGCCTCTCGCTTTTTGAAGACCTGATCGCCTGATTCTCGACGGCATAGCAAAGCAACAATCGGCCTGATTGTTTCTACCGTATTTCCCTGTGTGGCTGTCCAAGTGACTCGTAAAACAACTTGTATGAATTTGTTATTTTGCCGAGTAGTCTGCAAAACGAGTTCGTCGGACCGCTTTCCAAGCCTGCACATCTATTTTCGTTCACTTCAACAATTACTGTAGAATTCACTTACTTGGTGCGTCACACTGCAGTAATCCACTTCCGTTGCCGTGTCGCTTCCCAAGATCTCGAAGGGAATCGGTATAGTTTGACGCTTGAATCACCTTCGTGACTGTGGCAGTCTTTCACGCAGCTGTAGCGACGTTTATTTTTTGGCGGAAGTCTAGGAGTAGGCGAGATGTCACAGGAGCCCGGTGAGGTCATAGAGACATGAAGCCGGGACTTACTTTTAAGAAAAACAGTTCCCAAAAAGGCTCACGCCGATCCGAAATGCATTACTGAAATCTCACCCTATTAGTAACTGTAGTGTACATTTTGTTTGGGCATATGAATGCTTCCTTCAATTACTACAACAAAGACATGGGGTTGAATGATTTGACTAACATAGCTCCTTAGCATGGGGCTAGATTGATGTTGTGAAAGAATATTGTACTTTATTTATACTGCATGCACGTCATTTGGGATTACATGGTGTGGTTAACGTCTTCTTTATTAAAGCTACAGTATGTCCTAAACGTATAAGCGAATCAAGATCTTGCTGTTACTCGTCTCTCTAACCTTCAATTTGCTCTCCTAGTTGCTGCTGTGGCTGATCCACCTGGTGAGGCTGTGGCCTTCTCTTGGCCACCTTTCTTTGCTGTCCAGGATCGAGAGGTACGTATCTGGGCCTCTAGGGCACTTTGTCTATTGTTTTCACTCCATTGGCTCATTCTGGAGAACTGACTAATGGCACAAAAGACAAGGACACAAACGTTCAGGCACACAAAAAGACAAACACAGGTGCTGGCTAAAAGGTGGACTAAAGACGTTTCTGAGATCGTCTGTTCTTGGTGATAACTAGGATTCCGTGTTTTCGGAGTTTATTTCTCGTCAAATTCGGAGGGTGTTTTTCGGAGCTTATTTTTTTCCGAAAATTCTGAGTTTATAGGAGTTTGTTTTTGTTTGATTCCAAAATCTTTGAAATTCGGAGCTTAATTTCGCAGTGTTTCTTATGAAAAACAACAAATAATATCCAGGTGTATACGTATGCTAGGTAAGGAAAAATAAAACACGCTTATATCAAATAATATTTCTTCAGCTGGGTTTGGTGTTGGTGCCATTGCCATTGGCAATACTAATTTGTCCCACGCAAAAGTTGCACACATCTGTGGCTTGGATAAACGCCGATACCTTTAAAATAAACTCGTGGAGGTAGTCGCTGGGAAGCACGTATTCATCCCATCCTATTCCATGCTACCCCGCGGCCACGCTAGGTGGAGTGGTAAGGGATGTAATTGGGAAGTTTCAACTGCCCCTCTTCCAATTTTATGCAATATCTAGGATCCATATATAGTTTTAGCTGTTACAAAAACACAACCTCTCTTCCTCTTAAAACACAAATAGTATGGCCCAAACTGGAAACCAATACAGGGGCTTTTGTCGTGACCCGAATGCACAATGACATGTCGTTCTGAACCTTGACAAGATGATCGGTAAGACCCCTTTTTGTCAATGAACCGAGATTTGAAAGAAAACTGTGGTGGCATTTTCCCGGGACCATTGACCCTTTACGCTGATCAAACTTAATTATAAAATACCGTCTTTATTTAGTTTATTGGAAGGGGGTGGGGGCATTGGCACATCAAAATTCGGAGTTTATCGGATAAATCCGAATTGATTAAAATTTTACCGGCGAATGTTTTTCGGAGATTTTCGGATTTATCCGAAAACACAGAGCCCTGGTGATAACTCATTCAACGGGCTCTAAGGATCCTAAATATCCAAAAAAATATGCTCGTTCGATGCCTATTTTCCTACTAAAAATAGAAAAAAGAGAAATAAAAGAAGATGGTTCATGTCCTGCCATAGGACGAGAAGGTGAACTATCTTCGAAAAAGTGTACATGCGGATGAGAGTAACAACAGTGCTATCTGACATCCGCTTCCCACAAATTACAGTTTAGCAGTGGCAATAATACCTATCCAGGGGTTAGTAAGCTAGCCCGCTTCGCTAGTATAGACTAGCGAAGAAGACAGAGGTGAGACATATTGATGCCTATTTCTGAACACAGAAAGGGAAGGTAGTGAGCTATGGTGATGGCACACTCATTCATGTTTTATTTTTCATGTCTTGTCATGAAGTGGGGCCAAAGGTGTTTTTTTCACATCGCTCGGCTGCCCAAGAATGCACATATTTGTACAAAACATGGGCAATGCACAGCAGTATACTTCCTTCATACTTTGCGATGTTGAATTTAGAAATTGTCAAATGGTTCATTAAAGGGTACCTACAATATTGTATATATGTGAAAAGCACATGGAACAATTTTTTTTATCTCATCATTAGTATTTGATGCGTACAGCAATAATGGACCTCCTTTCTTAATGTATATTCCAAATCTGAAATTCCTTCTCTTAAAGGGGTGCTCGGGAGCTTTCTAGGATGGCCTATTTATGGCTGTAACACATTCTATGTGCTCTAAGCATCCCAAAAATTTAAATTTACATCATGTGCAGCATATTTCACTAATAAACATCTGATAAAAGATAGTGAATCTCAGACGTACAGATGACGCCACCGAACCTGGCCAAATGTAGGCAAACAACAAACGGGGCTCATCAGGCAATCACAAGCGATGGCTTCACGTGCGGACAAGCAGCCGACCAGTCCTGGTCGTCTGCACGGGAAGCCCTCGCTTGCAATTGACTGACGAGTGTCTTTCGCTGTTCCACCCTATTCGCCTTGATTTGGCTCAACCACATTCGCTGTCTTTGATTGCATTTTAATAGTGAAATAAGCTGCACATGATTGTAAGTTTCGGACTTTTTGGATGCTTAGAGCACATAGGTTGAGTTAGGAACATAAATAGGCCATCCTCGAATACTAGGGAGTGCCCCTTTAATTTATTTCATTTTTTTATTTATATATGTACAATTCAGCATTTCAGTGAAACAAAGCAGGAACATGATTGCAGACGAAAGTGGAGAGCCCATTTGTGTTGCCTGTATTTCTCCACTTTTTGTGCATTTGCTTGACAGTGTTACTCACTGCAGATTCATCTTGGACCTGGCATCAAATGCGAGAGGCAGCATTTACACACGCCGTGGAAAAGGCTGCCACCCCTGGCCGCTTTCTCAGAATGGTCAGCCGATCACTATGCTGGAGCCTGCGGAGCTCTTCGATAGGAGTGTGTCAGGGCAAGCCTGCAGGCGTCTCCTCTAGGAGGGTGCAGTGGGCAAGAAGCCCCTAACACACGAAAAAGTTGACGCTCTGACAGGTGGGTGTTTCTGATCAACCTGGAAGGGCACAGGATCTGTTCTGGCTGAGCTGTGCTTAGCTGTGCACATAATGTGTGTATAGTGTGAGTTATTATTTACAATGATTTGAGATATAGCTAAAATGCGGTTACATCAAACGGAAATTGCAGCATCTCCCGATAGATTGAACTGCCAAGAGCGCTGTTTAGTTCTGCAAGCTGGCTTTCCCCCAGCGGAGCATTCTCCTTGGGGGAAAGCCAGCTTGCAGAGAAAGCTGACTTTTTTTCTTTTAAGCGACCACGTCTACTGCCCAGAAGAAAACAAAAAAAAAGAAAATCTCTTCTGCGGAGGGAGATCGTTTGAGCCCTGCATATCCGCTGATAGCCACAGTGAACGGGCGGATGCGGATAAAAATTAGACACATTTTGGCGGATTGCGGATTGGGTGCTGATGTCAGGGGCTGCGGATGCGGATATCCTCGGATCCAAATCTAAACTTTTGCCTGGTGGCATTCAGTTCGTCGACTGACGTTTCATCTACAGATCGTTTCGTCGACATGCGAGGTTTGATAGAAAGGCTTCTCGTGTTCGTCTCATCGGAAAACCTGACACGTTTCGTCGCACACATCCTTGCTATTTTCGTAACAAACGTTTTGCGTCTCGCCTGGTTACAGGGGGGAGGGGGTATGGTTTGGTTAAGCTCGCCTTAGTAATCGCATGCTAGCTTTTAGCGGCTTAGTGAAGAAATGCGTTGTCAACAAAACGTCGCAGAGGCATGTGCCCACAAAACGTACAGCATCGACGAACCGTGTGCCCATGAAATGCATGTCAATGAAAAGTTTTCCACGAAACGTTTCAGTTAGTGCGTTGCCTCTCGTCAAAAATGCTATCTATAAAAAAAGTAAAGATTGCAGGGCATCAATCGTCCCGAGAAAGCTAGTACATTGGCAGGGAAAGAGTGGAAACTTTCTCCGGGCGAAGAAAACCTCAAACGTACAAGTCACAACAAAGTAGAAGAAACGTCTCCCTCTCCGCAAAGGGTAGTGTGGTCATGATTCCAAAAACAAAGGAAGTGCCTCGACATCCTTTCTGTGCACTTCTTCTGGGCAAAGGTCGCGGACTCCTAGGACGATCACATAACTGAGATAATTTCTCCTTCGACGCGCAGTGTCTCAGGAAGGCTGATTGCTTTTAATATAAATACGATGAAACTGATATTGATAAAATGACATCTCCTTTGAGTGGTGACCCGAAGATTTCTTTGTACAAAGATAAGCAAACAACTTAAAAAGTGCTTTTTGTATTTTCATTTTTTTTTCATTCTCGCTTGATGTTATGATATACAATGAATGCCTGGATTGTGAGTCGGATCTGGTTCCACATTTTGCGGATGTGGTTTGGATACGGATACAAAGTATGCGGATCGGATATGGATACAATAATGTAAAAAGTTTACATGCGGTTCGGATACAGATACAAAGTCTTCGGATGCGGATAATCAAACTTATCCGCGCAGGGTTCTGAGATGCTGAGCCGGTAAACGAAGAAGTGGCCACTAAATTGCTGCAGTGAGCGTCCCTTATGACGTACAGATGCCCCTTCGAGAGTAAACTACTTTTCTAAATGTGGCGTACTTGTTCGTAGTCAAATTCATTAAAACTTCTATATAGAATATCCTGCTATATTGTAGTTGGAGACGGTTTTTTGCGGTTCGATGTAATCTGGTTTGACTGTACTATGTTGCCCAAAGGTAGGGGAAAGCAGATTCAATGCGGGAGGGCAGCCGAGTGATAATTTGACTGATTATCAGGCTGGACACGACAGAACTTCCTTGTTTACTGTTGTAGGTGTGATTTTATTATTTAAAGCTTTTTTTTTGTGAATAACTGCTCGTGTTTTTTTTCTATGCACTGTAGGTTTTATCACGCAATACCAACTTGCCCAAGCCATCATCTTCCCCATCCAGATGTGCTGGCAAAAACGGCATGGAAGAAAAAAGCCATGGACAGCCCTGTGTGCAATGGAATGTGTGCGAGTGGTGCGTGTTGGGAAAAAATAAAATAGTAAGTTTCATTCTCTTTGTCTTTGTAGTTTTGATTCATGGCAGAATGAACACCTAAACCTTTGAAAAATTGGTGTTCTTTTTGCAAAATTTGCTAGCTGTTGTCTTCAGCAGTCCTTTCTGCATCTAAATTATACCGTGCATGCATGACCAGGTCACCCCACAAGACACTAGATCGGCCGGGTCACATCAGAACACACTTGACAGGGTCACGCCAAGGAACCAGAACACACCAGAGCACGCCAAACCACCAGAACACGCCAAGACCCGTGTCTGAATTTCCGCTCTGGTGTAAACGTCAGAAACACACCAGACCCGGGCTGGTGGATTTTTCAATAGGGACGCGCTAGTTCATGTTTCGTTCTATTTTAGCTGCGAAAGCATGCTTTCTCGATCGTCGCAGGTTTAGCGATTTTTCAAATGCTGATATTGTGCGCCTTCAACCGTGCTTTGGCTGCGTGTGCGACGAAGTGTCTCAAAAGCAAAAAGCTCACGCATGAGGTGGAACGTATTTCTGCATAATGACCCGCGGTGGCACTTCAGAAGCGAAGACTACGCGTGCCTTGACTATTTAGCGACGGAAAATTGACCTCAAGAAGGGGAAGATTACGATATAGAGTATGCTGCAAGAGCACGCGGCTTTTTCTTGTGTCTCATCCTGAAGCTACGCCTCATTTGACAACGTAGTACGTAAGTACATACACTTCATGTAGAGCGTAGGCCAGTGTCGCCGTATAAGGGTAAACCGACCTCAGACTGTGTAGACAGTCGTGTCTTTTCTGCTTCTTGCTCGCAGTCCGACGTTTGATTCGTGTGCACGCTGCACGCCGTTTTTAGCACGAACAGAATATACCCACAATTTTGCATTTTACTTCAAAATTGTGTTCACAGGTGTTTGTTTGTTTATTTATTTATTTATTCAATACGCAACCTCATTGAGGTTTTAGCAGGGTGGGCACTATGGTACAACAAAATACACCAATCTTCACGAAAAAATACATGACAGCCGAAAGACACGCTGCAACCTATGTCCCGATCACCAAGCCGGTTCACACAAGTCATTGTGATACACTTAGAGAAAACATTTCAAAACGCCGTTCAGAAGTTGAAAAAAAAAAAAACATTTTCATCACACTAACAAAAAGGGGAAATAAATAGGTATTAAAGCAATATTCATCCGTGCTCTTGGCGACATGATCGCCTATCAATGGCTGAAAAGAGGAAAGAAAGAAAGTAAGAATTCCATCTTCATCAACACACGACACTTCAAAAACCTATTTGCTTTATTTTCAGCTCGGGGAGATAAATATGATGCTTATTTTTGATACTTAGTCTGCGTTATCAAGTTGTAATAGGAAGGTCGCCAGCGAATCACTGCCTACAACTTCTGGGCCGAGGCAGTTCCATTCACGAATTCTCCTAGGAAAGTATGATTGCGCGAAGACGTCGTAATGGCTGGAATATTCTTTCAATGAAAGCGAGTGAGAACGTCTTGTACCGCGTGGTTGGAAAAATGAAGTTTAGTCACTTTTATTTATTTTAGCTGGTTATTTACTAGTAGGAAAAGAAATTTAACTCGTTCCCGTTGACGTCGTAAACTGAGGCTTTTAAGATTGGCAGCTTCCATTAGGGCGGTTAGTGATATCGACCAGCTATACGAACTCTACACAAATCGCGCTAATTTTTATTACTCAGGTCAGACTCCAAAGACAGCAATTCTTGCCGCACTAATACATTTTATTGCAATCATTCAATAGTACAACAAATCACTATCGCTTGTTCGCGATAAGAGAGCTGCGCTATTTACTCCAGTCCGGTCACACCTGAGGAGCGTTTCTTCGACCCTTAGCGAAAACTAATACGTTTGAAATATACCAAATTCTAATTTGAGTGTATTTGAAGTACAGTTCATAATTGTAAGTATACGAAAAATGGACCAAAAATATACACTTCTTTTTTTTTTTACTTAGTAGTAAAATATACATCTGAAACTTTTTTAGGATACCTTTATTTAAACTACATTTGAAGTTCATTTCATGCGTGCTGAAATACGCAAATACTAATTTAGTAGGCACAAAATACCTTTCACATAGATTTCTTAAAACATTAATTTATTTCATGCAAAATATACTCCAACCCTGATAAAAAATGCAGCGATCAAAAATAAGTGCAGAATACTCTTAAAATACCTGGAAATCATAAATACTGTTGTGTTCTACTCTAAGTATCTTTTGACTGCAATACTTTGGTAGTTTGACTTGCGCTACCAAAGTATTGAAAAGCTCGCCTTTCAGAAGTTAACTTCAAGCAGATGTGGAGTACACTGAAGTGCCTAAATGCAACATTTGATTAGTTTGTCAATTGAGTTGTTCAGTATCGCACTGATAAGTCAGCCCAGTTTATGTTATTGTTTCCTTTTTTCTGTCAAGAACACATTTGATGAGTTTCTTGCACACCATTCGACAAAGGGGGGTTCGGGATCTACAACCACAACACTTGCTGATGCTGGAAATCTTCAGCAAGAACTGTGAGCAGATATGTTTGGCGTGGTTGTGTTAGCACAATGTTAGTTCACTGAAGTGTATACTCACCATTGTATGTGATGTGAGTAGTGACTTTAATATAGTGACGTTAACGACCATATTAAGCAGTCTATACTAGTAAAGAAAAGCAAAATAACTATTTTAAAGTGAAGAAACTGCCTTGAATCGCCTTGTCTTGAGTGGAGCTATGCAGAGAAGCATTAACATTTCTTCTAGGAGCAGTTATTGTGGATATTGTTTTAGAGACTGCGCCGAATTATTATTAGTTGTACCAATGCTTTTTAGTAAGAGATATCGTCCACGAACTTCAAAACACTGTTTCCCTTTTGACAAACTCCTGAGGAGGAGAACTCCTGAGGCGAAAGAACTCCCCGAGGGGGAGTTCTTTCGCGCTTTGGGGTCTTGCGGAAATCTAAAGAAACTGCAAGAATCTTTCTCCTCGCGATGGTTACAACGAGGTACGAAGCACCCTCCCATAGTGCGAGCCCGCAAACAAAATTTGGGATTTCAACCGATCGCCTGAAGTGCTTTTCTCACGGCTAAAATGCGGTATTTTGCAGACGACCATCTCGATCGACGCCCGGACTTTCGATAAACCATACTTTGCATCGCACCCCACTATAAATTCTTATAACTGTCTGAAACTCATCATATTTCAAACAAATGCAATATCAGAATATCGTCTTTATTCACACGATTCAGACGCCGGCGCCGGCTTGGCTGGCGGGCGTGTGGGCAGACGGCATACTTACTTGCATTCGTCGTCTGCAGCAGGCATCTTGAGGACCGAAAGTTGCAGTCGTAAATATTTCAGAAACAAGCGATACCGGCACACTTCTGTCGAAACATATATGACATTCAAGCTTCCTATATCTGTGAATTTTTGAAAGGTCGGGGTTTTGTAGCGAAACCTAGCCACATGTATTTGTCCATAACAACAACCCTAGCGACGGTTTGCTTGGACCCATGACCTCACACTTACGGACTCAATAACATCGGTTAAGTTACATTGCCGCGTGCATGACCGAAGTTACGTTTCTCATTTCATCTGGAAGATTCTTGTTTACTCTTACCTCGAGTGTAAAAGATGAGGGGGCCAGAATAACCTTGCCTAGTCAATCTGAAACTTTCTAGGTCGAATGTTCGGGAGGCCAAGTGTAGTAGGTAAGGAGTCGAGCGTGAACTTTGCCGACTCACTCAGATTCTCCCAACGAAGAGGCACATTCACTCTCGCTCCAGCCAGCTGTCGCGCCCACGCCGCGTCGTACGCTGCTGCTGTTTTGACGCTTTCTTTCTTCTGTTTCTGGCAGAAGATCCCCGATTAAACTTTTATTTTCAGTTTACGCTTGTCGAGCCTTTTCCATCCGCGACATTTCTGTTGGAGGTCCAGGGTAAAGAAAAGGGAAAGGGTTCCCTCTTGGTCATGCACGCGGCAATATATCCATGTATGGTACAGACAGTTAGTTTGATCACAAAAATGTGCAGTGAAGAACTGTGCTCTTAGAAATCCTTGAAACATTTGCTGCCTGCACTTCAACCTTGATACTCTTCACGTCGTCTTCTTACGGGATTCGGTTTCACAGTGGTTTCACGTTCTCAAATATTGCGGAAGCGAGCTCCACCGGAAGGTTTTCACGCGCATCGAGCGTCGATCAAAGCGGTGTACGGGCACTCTTCGCTTTCGAAATTCCAGAGAAAGTTAACCCCGACAATAGAAGTTGTGTCAATCGACACCAACTTCATTCAACGCAGTCGCGCACTCTCTCAGAAAGAACAACTGTACTCGCGAAGCCATCGTGCCACCTGCTAGCCAGGCAAACCCGGTTGTGAAGCTTTATTACGGGCTTTTTTAATCGCTTTATGGCACTTATATGATAGAAAAAAGTATTCATGGTGAGATATTGAGAAGTCGCAATGCCTAGAAAAAAATATTAATTTTTTTATCAGACATTGTTTAACCTTTCGTCGAGCCCCCATGCATTTGTTCATAACAACGGCACTAGCAACGGTTTATTTCGAGCGGTGCGCCATGTTGTGACGTCATCAGTGACGGGGTGAATACTCAGTCCATCGTTTTAGAGCGCAGCTCTTAGGCGATCGTTTCCGGGTTGAGCGGCGTCACCGTTGGCGTCGATATAACCGCCCGCGTTGCATTATGGGACGTCACAGTTTCCCCGCTAAATTTAGCGGTGGAAATCGTTTCTTAATTTTCCGCTGAATTTAGAGGGGGAATTTGGCGAAATTTTCCGCTAAATGTAGAGGGAAATGTTGCGAAAATATTCTGCTAAATGGGTGGTGAAGAGGAGAGGAGGAGGGAAGGCATGGAGGGAGAGGAGAGACACACCCTGCCCTCTGTAACTTCCCCTCCTCCTCCTCATGAGCTGCGCTCTGATTTCGGATTACAGAGAATTGTAAACGTCTTTAATTATGTTTGTGTCTTGATTTCTTTTGCGGATTCACCGCGTAGGCAGCCGAGATAAAGGCATGGTGCCTGACAAATCCTCCGCCCCCTAGAGTTTAGCAGCTCAAGAGTTTTACATAATACCAACTATATAAAATAATACACAACAATTCTACAACACAGTGCGTTTCTCAAAGACAGGTGTTCCTTCGATGCTGACCTCAGTGATCTTCTCAAGGGATTCAGCAAACTCTTTTAAATCAGTGCGGATTGAAATTATATTGACCTCTTTATTAGATGCATTGTGAAAGCTGCAGAGATGTGTGTGTACAAGAGGTGCGATTGGAGTCTGGGAAGTAGTAGCTTGATCGAGGTTTGAAATCGTTTCAATCGGATCTTGTAATTGTATAGCCACCTCTAGGGGGCTTGGACTTGTGGTTGGTTTGTTCTGTCGGATCTCTCCGGGATCGTTTTCTTTCCTTTTTATACGCCATGGTGTTTCAAGCTGTCATGTCTTGAGGTTCCTATAATTTAGCAGCTGGCATTTCGCAAGCTGTACTTTTTGCTCCTGGCAGTGACAGCCAGCTTTGAGCCAGATTCTCAGCTCTCCGTCGTTTGTGACGCTGTGTTTAGTGTAGGCGTAGCGCCTCCTGTGCTTGTTCGGTTGCTGGGAGCTTTATCGGTTCTTTCTTGGAAACCAATTTTCTCTTCTTCGCCTTGTTTGGAACTATTTCGCGCCATTCTCTGAGAATATCCTTAAAATAAGGCTCTTTCTGGACATTCGAAAGGAAGGTCCTTAAGGTTGGTTCGGCCAAAAAAAAATTGTGCTTGGAATAGGGGTGGCCTTACCGTGCGAACGACGGTGTGGCTTTCCAGTGTTGGAGCTGTTTGTGTCGAAGCTTCATAGCTCGCTGGTCCCGTCCGAGTAGCGGCGGGTTCGGCGTTGCTTGCAGTTTCTGGTGGTCACGAATGGCCACATGGGAACATGGAAAGCTAAGAAAAGTACAGAGGCTTGGAGGGCCTGTGAAGGAATGGAGAGGCTTATATGGTGTGGTCCGCGTGACAAGAAGGAGCCGGTGGCCCGGGACCAAGCGGGCACACCGAAGAGAGAATGGCACGTTGAGACGTTTTCTTGAAACAAACGATCCCTTGGAGGAAGAAGGAAGACAACGATATATCGTGCGGCCGGGGCACAGTGTGAGCGAACATGTGGGACTTGTAAGCCTGTGTGGCGACAACAAACGGAACCTAAGTTTATGTGGCCACCCCAACCGTACTAAAAATAAGGCGTTAATTTGATTTTCTTTTGACAACGTGAGTAAGCCTTTTCAATCTTCCGAAATGAATTAAGTACAAAGATTACATCATAGGAAAAGGATCTGGATCGACGACCGTTCAGAAAGAAGTATGAGTTTTATGTTGCATGACCAAGCCTGGTCGAAGATGTACAAGGAAGAGCTTCCGAACGCGACCAGGTCAACGGAAGCCGCCAATCAAAGGAATGGACCCTTAGTTCGTGAACGTTTGAACGTAATTATGAAGAAAGATCGTCTCAAGAAGGACTTAATCGGAACGCCTGATTTCAACAACGACAGCGTCGTCGGTGGCGCCGCAATCACACAGTGTCACAACATTCCAAATAATGCCCGACTTGAGTAAGAACATTTCAAAATTTGACGGCAGTGAGCACGCGGCATCAGCTCGTGAATGGATGGAGAACCTCGGGAGAACGGCGACGCTCCATAAGTAGCCAACACCATTTCTGCTCGAGAGCGCCAAGTCTCACATTACGGGAGCCGCCAAGCATTGGCAACGCTGACCTCAGAAATAACATCGTGGGGAGAGTTTGAGGACCATTTTTCCCGAACGTTCTTCAGTCAGACATCTGCAGTGGAACGCTGGAGAAGAATGCACGATCGCGTCCAGCAACGAAGCGAAAGTACAACGGCCTATTTACACTCTAAGGTTCGTTCGCGCAAGGAGACGAGGCGATGCGCCAACTGTTTGAGATACTGAAGAAACAAGAAGAACTTCGTTCTAAGGAGGACAAGAGAAAAGCTAAGGACTATACCCTCAAGGATGGCAAGCTCATGCACAACCAGAGCGTACCGAAGCAAACACAGTGGTTGAACCATCAAATGAAACAATGAACGTTGGTGTTTTGCTGTAGCATGTCATACTAATTGAAATTGTCCACAGGGAAGATACCATTCAAACTTTTTATGAATACAAGCCAAGCTTCTACGGATTTGGGCTACAGGATCTAGCATTGGATAATAAAACCACATGGAAGGATCCTAGCGAGCTGCGAGTACGTGTAAGTAAAAAACTACTGGATTAATAGGACAGAAAGAAGCAGGCGTATGATCATCGGCACTACCTTGCAAAGCTGTACGATGTGTGGGAAGTTGTACATATGAAGAGATATACACACAACGAAGACACAACCAAATTACCAAGGACTCCTGGTTGTCACCCAGGTGTTGCCCGCAGATAACTACCGAGTGGCAGAGTTCGACGAAAGTACTAGGAGCCAGTTCGCAAGGACGGAACACGTCTTCCAGTTAAAATGATGGTCAACGACTTCGGCAGCGTCCCACCTTGACGACGACGTCGCGTCCGAAGATTCGGGATACAGGCAAGAGGAGCCCCCAGCTGCTAGAAGGCCTGCAAGGAAACGCACACTGCCTGCTAGAGTGCGAGACTATATAATGTAAAGTCATTTATTAATTTTCTTCGCGTGTGTGTTCGTTTATTACCGTTGTGTTGTGTTCGTCCCCTTCTGGGTTCTCGAGTCTCGGGTTTTTATTAAAATTCTTCTTCCCTTACATAGAAAGAAGAAAATATACTAGTTGAGAAAACAAATACACAAACGTCACACAGTCTACCGACGAGACGACCAGTCGATGCAAACAAAATTATAAAACTGTGGTAACTGCACTAGTCATTGCAATCCAAATTAATAACACTGTGGTGGCTCGACCAGTCATTGCAAACAGAAAGAATAACATTCTGCAAACTGAGGAATACATTTGAAATAAGTAATATTTTTGTCCTTCAACAAAGCATATGATGTGTTCTACCACCATGCAAACTGTCAATGCGTGGCAAACAACTGTAGGGCACAGCGTATACCTGTACTGACAAGCAACTAGGAACTTCTGCCTGACAGACAATACACAGTGGTGACGTTAACGTGATATATATGAGATAGGCTGGGACACCTGTTATTTTGTTTTGCCCATTTAGCAGCTATGAAGGTGCAAATGTACTTTGATGCCCCGGAACTGAAGATATACCTGTGAAATATGTATTGGAATTTTTTTAATGCATTCATTTGACTACTCGGTGTACCCAAACAAAACAATAGAGCTTGGTTTTTCATCGTTTGCTTTTTTGTGCGATGTTATTATGTTCTCTGAACCATGGAACTCAGGTGAAAGTTACGTCTTTGAATTACCAGCGCATAGCATATATTTTTTGAACATATCAACCTGGGGCAAAGAAGGTGTTGCGACAATGCGAAAACATTGCTGTTAATTAGCCGACTCATCTGTCTTTCGTTTTTTGTATCCGATAGCATATTCGAGTTAAAATCGCGTTCCAAAATATTAACATATCTATTTTCCGCGCCCAATCTATAATAGGCTTCCTCAAAGAAAAAAAAGACGTCAGAAAACCGTCCGGTGGCCTATAAAGGAAAAAAAGACGTCAGAAAACCGTCCGGTGGCCTACACGAGAATTCATATAACATTACAGTAATGTTATACGAATTCTCGTGTGTTACTAAAGTGTATGGAGTGCTTGTCCATGCTTGTCGACAACAATATTGCATCAGTATTTTATAGGCCACCGGACGGTTTTCTGACGTCTTTTTTTCCTTTGAGGAAGCCTATTATAGATTGGGCGCGGAAAATAGATATGTTAATATTTTGGAACGCGATTTTAACTCGAATATGCTATCGGATACAAAAAACGAAAGACAGATGAGTCGGCTAATTAACAGCAATGGCAGTACGCCTGTCATAAAAGCACCCACGAGAATTACATTACACTCGTCAACGTTGCTTGATTTGTTTACTACAAGTGTTGACTAATGCTGCGCAATATCAGGGATAGCAAATACAAATATAAGTGTTCACTTTAGAGTATTTATGTGCGTATACAAAGGCATAGCAAAAGTATGCATCAAAAAGAATTCGTACGTCTTTTCAAGATATTAATGCATATAACCATTCAAAATTTAGGATTAATCTTTCGGAGTTAGACTGGAGTGATTGTTATGAACTAGAGGACACTGACGAAGCGTACAGTCTTTTTAAAACTAATTTCGGCAAATATATAAAACGTGTCTTCTATATGCCGTATAAACCGGAATATAGGTCATTTTTAATTTTGAAAATGGACCTGAAAAAGTTGACACTCGTCTTATACAACGGTCATTAGCGAAAAAACAAAAATAATCTTACCCGCAGGGGGCACCTGTGTAAGCAGGTGTTTGGTGAGTGGCGTCACCACGGACCCCGAGCCATGCGGGTTCGCCCGCCCACGTCTGGCTGTGCGTGGCTTTCCCGTGTCCGGGGAAAAGGGCATCCTGGTGGATGAGCCGAGCCCGGGATAGGTTTGGACCCTTCGGGGCCCCCCGGGTGAGGCAATACACCATTTCGGCCCCCGCTTCCCGTAGACGAGTGTCCTGGCTTGGCCCGGCCAGGATGATTCAGTCAGTCGCCACTTCTACTATCCCCTCCCTTCTTTCACCTTTGTCTTCTCCTTCTTTTCACTCTTCTCATTTCTCTTCTTTCCTTTTTCAACTCCTTTGGCGGCAAGGGCTAACCTTGAGTGGCGACAGACCCCTTGTCCAAAACCACACTTGGTTGTAGTACCTGGACAGTGCTAATAGTGAAACGGTTCCAGCAAAGCCGTTTTTGTTATGGTCCGTTAACTATTCCCTCGTTGGGCTCCGTGGTGCGCGGCACACCACAGGTTCCGAAGACTTTCCGCCTCTTATGGCTGCCCCCTCCTCCAAACCCAACACGGTGCGTCCCCCTAAAAGGGGTTCCTCGATACTTACTTTTGAAAAAGCATCTGAACCACCAAAGTATCCAAGATTTTTTGTCCTTCAAGCCCTAGATGAAGAAAAGCCACTGGCTAAACTCTCACCTTTCCTAGTGTCAAAATGCCTTGATGCCATCATTGGCAAAGCTTTCAAGGCGAAAACAACTTTCTGGTAACCTTCTGGTCGAGGTTGAAACAGAAGTTCAAAGCAGAACGCTTCTAAAACAAACATGTCTAGGCGAACAGCAGATAAAAGTCAGCCCACATCGGACACTGAATAGTGTTCGAGGTGTTATCTCTGAGGCTGATCTGACAGATTGCACTGAGGATGAAATTCTGGTTGGACTCCAGAAACAGGCAGTGGCCGTCAAGCGGATTACCATCCGTAAAGACGGGCAGGAGCAGCCAACCAAGCATTTGGTCCTGACCTTTGAACTGCGTACGTTTCCTACTACCGTTAAAGCTGGTTACCTACACTGTAAAGTCCGGCCTTTTATTCCCAATCCACAAAGATGTTTCCGATGTCATCACTTCGGGCATGGCTCGCGAAACTGTCGGGGCTATGAAACTTGCGCAAAGTGTGGCAGCAATAACCATGTTGCTGACATTTGTGAGAATACTCTCAAATGTGTCAATAGCCAAGGCAACCATGCTGCTTATGCCAGAACATGCCTACAATGGAAACAGGAAAAAGAAATCCTAACCCTTAAAGCACAAAAGAACATTACCTACCAGGAGGCAAAACAGCAGTGTTCCTTTGTCGCAAAAGGATCGTTTGCCCAGGCGGTGCAAAGGGGATCAGCACCGCGAACAGAATAGAAGACCACCCAGGTCTCGCCTGAGGTCCTTGCATTGGCTCTTCAGACCCCAGCCCCACAGCAGCGGCAGCAGCTTCCTCCGGTTTCTGGAAAGAGCGCACCAGCTGCTTCTCGACCACGGGACAGGCAGGGAGCCCCTCTGTCTGTCCCCACTTTCTGGTCCCCTCCCCCCTCCCCACCAGGAAGAAGGAGCGAGAGTCTCGCCCCAACTCACGGGAGAGGGAATCGTTCAAGGAGCGGCATCGCGCCGCTCCTTCAGCAGCTGAGGGGCGGGGACGGATGGAGTTGGGTGACGCTCAGCCCAGCACCTCCACTGCTGCCCTTTTGAGTGAGGGCGGTCGTGGCCGGGGAGTTCGGCCCCGTGCCTCGACATTGCCCAGACCTAAACAACAAGCCTCGTCTCAAGAGGTGGAGGCGAGGGACGAGGCCACCGAGGCTTCCGCTCTTTCGTCCGACCAGGACGACATGGAGTGGGAGACAATTAAATCTAAGAAAAAAACAAAAAAGCCAGTAATTCCACCAAAGTAGTTTTTTGCGGGAACTACATGCCTGGATTGGATTAATTGACTGTGTTCCGTATGTCTTCATCTACTTATGATATTAATGCCTCCCCTTCCTCTTCAATGAAACTGTCGAGGCTTACTTGCAAAATATGATGATATTACTGACCTGCTAGGGGAACACAGTCCCATTGCCTTCTGTTTGCAAGAGACTCACCTGAAGGAAAGTCCCTCGAATATCCTGAAGCATTTCCAGTTGTTTCGCAAGGATCGTCAACATTCGAGCCATTCGTCTGGAGGTTCTGCCGTTGTCCTACAACGCTCGGTTCCTTGCACTGAGGTTTTCTTAAACACATCACTAGAGGTTCTTGCTGCCCGTATACTGATTGACCGTTTAATAACCACTTGTTCTGTATACATACCTCCAAATTATCACCAAGAGTATAAAGAGCTTGAAGATCTTTGTGATCAGCTACCTCCTCATTTTGTGCTCGTAGGCAATTTTAATCCTCATAACCCTCTGTGGGGAAGTGCACGAAGGGATACACGAGGAGCACCTATTGAAAGTGTTTTGCTTTCAACAGGATTGTGTTTGCTCAACTCTAAAGAGGCTACACACTTTTCCACAGCAACACATACATTCACATCAATCGACCTTTCACTTGTGCATCGGACATTACTTACACCATTGTCATGGAGAGTCATCCCTAATCCTTACGGCAGTGATCATCTTCCCATTGTTTTAGATTTCAGGAATCATCCTGTCACACTTCCAACACAGTCACCTCGGTGGAAGCTTCACAAAGCCAACTGAACACGTTTTAAGCAGTCATCTCTTTTAGCTATTACAACCCTCCATCAGCTCTCTGTCGATGAGGCAACAGGTCACGTCACAAAACACGTACTAGAGGCTGCTATGCTTGCAATACCAAAGATGTTCACTCACCTCCCCAAACGGCCTAAGCCGTGGTGGAATCAGGACTGCAAAGAGGCCAAGAAGAAACAAAATAAAGCATGGGGCATATTTAGGCAATATCCTACGCCAAGTAATCTTATTTCGTTCAAGAAAATGAAAGCACGTGCACGATTTGTCCGCAGGCGGTCAAAGAGGAATTGTTGGGAGAAGTATGTATCTTATGTAAACAGTCAGGCAACGCCAAAGGAGGTTTGGGATTGAGTTCATAAAATTAATGGCTTGTATCATGCTTTTTTTGTTCCTCTTTTGACAAAAAATGGAATATGCCCTGAACGCCTCGAGGAATAGGCAGATATCCTAGGAGAGCATTTCGAGTTTCTTTCTAGCTCAAGAAACTGCACACCTACATTTCTTAGACACGAAGCACAGATGGAAAAGATGGCTGTGAACATTTCGGGGGGGTTTCAAGATCCCTACAATGCCCCATTCACATTGCATGAACTTGAAATGGTTCTCCACTGTCCTAAACTGACTGCATCCGGTCCGGATGGAGTTCATTACATTATGCTCCAACATCTTCATCCTTCAACTCTTGAGCTTATCCTATGCTGTGTCAATAAAATCTGGTCTGAAAGCCATTTTCCGTCCGCTTGGAAGGTTGCCTTCGTGGTTCCCTTGCTGAAGCCAGGAAAGAATCCTTCATGTGCATCTAGCTACAGGCCTATAGCTTTGACAAGTTGTTTATCTAAGACTCTTAAAAGAATGATCAACAGAAGGCTCGTGCATTTTCTTATTTATTTATTTATTTATTCGTTACCTACATTTCGCCCTGGGGGCATTATTGTAGGGGGGTAACTTACATGTAAACACAACAAATACACAAATGGAGATGCAAAAAATATCAATACATGGTGACATCTGCTACAAGTATTACAAAGCGCAATCACAAAAAAAAAATTGGAATACAACATACACGTATCTACTGTAAGCTGCTAACATCAGCACAATGCAAAACAATACATCAGTCATAAATCATTCTCGTGTAAGTAATGACTTAAAAGGCAATCAAATGTTTCATCCGAAGCCGAAACCACAGCTTCGGGGAGCCTATTCCACTGATTTATTGTTCGTGGGAAAAATGACGATTGAAAAACAGATGTGCGGCATGATATTTCCCGTATTTTCCTCGAGTGGTCTAATCTCTGGGAAGTAAAAGTAGGTGGTTTTAGGCAGATGTCCTTATCAATGCCGGTACGTTCACGAACCACTTTATTAAAAAAAAAGTACCTTGATAACCTCCGGCGACGTTCGAGCGCGTCCTATGACAATGATTTTTTTAATGCCGTGAGACTGGTATGAAAATGATAAGAGTTAGTAACAAAACGGACAGAGCGATTTTGGATGGCCTCAAGTTTATTAATTAAGGTTTTAGTGTCGGAATCCCATGCTACAGCCGCATATTCTAAGAGGGAACGTACGTTAGAAATGTATAGTATTTCTTTGACGTCACGAGGTGCGTGTTTAAAGTTTCTCTTTATAAAGTTATGTACCCGTCCTGCTTTCATTGTTATAAATTCAACATGACTACTCCACGTTAGGTTAGATGAAAAATGACACCCAAATACTTCACATCCTTTGCCAAGGTAATCTGATTTGCATCTAGATAGTTATTAGTCACTATGTTTAGACGCTTTCTGCTAAAGCGGATACAATTGCACTTTGCAAAATTCAGTTTCATTTTCCATTTGTTGCACCATGTGAGTATTTGATCAAGATCAGTTTGTAAAGCGGCAGCATCGTCCTGGTTATTTATATCCCTGTATATCACACAATCATCTGCATATAATCTTATTTTGGAGGTAGTTCCGAAGCCTATATCATTTATATAGGTTAAAAACAGAAGCGGACCAAGCACGGATCCTTGGGGAACACCCGACGTTACGGAAACAAAGTAAGATTCTGAGCCATTAATTACTACTTTTTGGGAGCGACCGGTAAGATAGTCTGCTATCCAACCAAGGACAGAAACAGGTAAACCTAAAGATGAGAGTTTTAAAAGCAATAACGAGTGTGGAACGGTATCAAAAGCCTTGCTAAAGTTTAACATTATACAATCAACCTGCTTCCCAAAATCAAAAGAAGAAAACACATCATACGAAAAGTCGACTAACTGTGTGACGCAAGAGAAGCCTGCCCTAAAGCCATGTTGAAACTGGACAAAAAAATTAGTTGCTTGTAAGTGATGAAATATGTTAGAGTAAATTATATGATCAAGAGTCTTGCAACACACGCTGGTTAGTGAAATGGGTCTATAGTTGGAGACCAAAGAACGGGGACCACTCTTATGCACAGGAACAACATTCGCCAATTTCCATTCCTGAGGCAGTTTCTTTGACGACAGGGATAAATTAAATAAGACAACCAGAAACTTGGCAAGAATGGGTGCACAAGATTTTAAAACAGAACAAGGTATATGATCTGGCCCAGTGGAAGAGTTAGCTTTTAGTTCAGAAAGAAGTTTGACAACTCCATCATACGATACAGTGATATCTGACATAGCCTCAAAATTACAAGAAGCTGGTTCCGAAAGTATGTTTCTTGTAGTAACTGCAAACACTGACTGAAAGTAATCATTAAAACAATTCGCTTTGTCGACATCATTAATCACATAACCTTGCTCAGGTAAAATAGGAGGGATAGTACTATATTCTTTGCCATTAAATTTTACAAACTTCCACATCTCCTTTGGACTACGCCTAAGCTTTTCACCTAGGGAGGAATAAAAGTGATCTTTGGCACTTTTTTTTATTTTCAGCTTTATTTCCTTCCCCAGAATATCTAGCCTGTTAAATATTTCATCCGTCCTCTGGCTTAGGTACCTCCGAAAGAGGCGACATCTTCGATTCACTAAGCGCTTGATCTCGCTGGTAAACCTCGGCTTGCTGTGTCCTTTTTTACCCGAAACGATTTTTGACGGTATGTGGCAATCAATAAGCGATAGTAAGTAGTTTTTAAATAGATTCCAAAGATCTTGAACACTGGACGTGGCACTGATAGCCACAAACGCCTCAAATGAATCTTCCAGATTATGCGTAATCAAGCCGTAATTACCTTTATCGAAAATGAACACCTTCCGAGGATGAGAAAGCACGACCATTGGTCGTCCAAAAGAAACTTTAGCTAAGATACCGTCTTGGTCAGTTATACCTGGAATCGGTAAGACTAATTGGACTAAACTGGTGGAATTGGAAAATAGCAAGTCAAGCGTTGATGCACAGTCACCTACACGACGTGTGGGGAAATCTACGAACTGATAAAGACCGTTAGTGGCGACCATAGAACTAAATTCAAGGGAAAGTGCAGAGCGGCAAGTAAGCACGGGTGAATTGTTAGTCCACTGTATATCAGGCATATTGAAATCACCGCTCAATAAAAAATTCGAATTTAAACTCAACATTGTATGAGAAAGCGATTTGAAATGAGAAAGGCTGCCCCCACTGGGCTACGATAAAAAGCACCAAACGAGATATGTTCACCGTTGTGAAACATGACCTTGCACCACACAGTCTCACAATCATCATTAGTTTCTACAGGTGCGCTTGGGAAGGATTTATCAACGAGTAGGAAAACGCCACCGCCATGGGTGTCCCGGTCGCGTCTGTAAACTTGAAATGATGAAGGGAAAACTTCAGCATCACTGACGCTATCATCCAGCCAGGATTCAGTGCCAATGATAATGTGAGCTTGTACCGAGACGATAAGGCCAGCGAGTGAATCGGCCTTATTTTTAATGCTTCAACAGTTGACAAGCAAAACAGTTATCTCGCTAGGCCGAGGGGCGCAGGGTGAATCCGCGGGATGCACAAGTAAGTGCTCCGCCGCCGCTGTTTGTCTCGAATTGCGATATAGTTATCTTCTTGCTGGATGACGGTGTCAGAAGAAGTATCATAGATGTAACAGCAGCCGCCGAGAAACAACTTGTCATACCGCAGTTTGTATGGCAACTCTTGTTGCTTTGCAAAGGCAAGCAGTTCCCCGCGGGCATGACAAATCGGAGCGGAAAAATCCTCCCGCACAACAAACAGAGTAGATTTGAGCTTATGCCCCTGGGCAAGAATAGTCTCTTTCTCCTTAAAGCGACAGAATTTC
Source organism: Ixodes persulcatus (assembly GCA_013358835.2). Lineage (NCBI taxonomy): Eukaryota > Metazoa > Arthropoda > Arachnida > Ixodida > Ixodidae > Ixodes > Ixodes persulcatus. The sequence continues at coordinate 110,076 of JABSTQ010004233.1, forward strand.
ACAACAATGGGGCGGTTTTTGTTGGATTGAAAGCGACCGATTCTCTGAGCTCGTTCAATATTTGGTTTCTCAATCACGATGCCCATAGTTTCAGTAACCATAGATAGCACGGCGTCTTCCGATTGATCCCATGTTTCCGATTGGTTGTCTGGCAAGCCGAAGGAAAGAAGGTTATTTCTACGCAGTCTGTTTTCAGCATTGTCCGCAGCAGCTTTCAATGCAGCGATATCTTGAGACATACCACTTACATTGTCCGTAGACAGCGGACGGCGCTGTTCGAGGCAAGTTACCCTTTCCTCCAGACCCGTCATCTTACATTCAACAGTCTGTTGCCATTTCTGCATGACTTGCAATGCTGTCAGCAGCTGCAATTGCCCCTGTTCAATACGCAGTACCGACTGAAGCACTGACGAGCACTCGCAAGAATCAGTCTGAGTGCCCAATTCACAACGCTCATTCGGGCCAGGGTTCTGTTCAACGTCCCCCGCCAAAAGCAAAAGCATACGCCAAAACATGATACGAAAGATGAGAAACAAACATCTACAAAGAACAAGGCGCAAGGTTTTGCCAACGCCAACATTAAAGGGGCACGACACCGCAAGAAGGCAACGGTTAGAAGTTCTAAAGTAAGAAGAATTGTTTAAATAACTAACCTGGGTCACAAACAATCGTGAGTACATGCTCGGTGCGGTGTGTGCCCCAAATTCGGCAGCCGTTGAAGGTCGTTTTAATACGCCCTCCGTCGAGGTGCCTGGTTGCCAGATGAAGGGAGCGGTTAGCTCCAAACGAAGCGGAGGAATCCTGGCGTGTGGCGGTACTGTCTTCACACGATGACAAAAATAACGACATTCAAGACAGATATCAGTACCGCTTTCGATCTTCAAGATCCACATTAGATCACTTGGTTCGTTTCGAGACGGCCGTCAGAGAGGCGTTTGTGAACAAACAGCACGGTCTTTCTGAGTTTTTTGATCTGGAGAAGGCGTATAATACTGCCTGGCGATTTGGAATACTGCAGGACCTAATCGACATTGGTATCCGTGGGCACATGCTCGGCGCAATTAAAAGTTATCTAGAGTGTCGTTCATTTCGTGTAAAGCTGGGTACCACCTTCTCTCGAGATTTTTTGCAGGAGAATAGAGTTTCCCAGGGTGGTGTACTTAGCGTCACTCTTTTTAATATAAAAATGAACTCCATTGCCCGTGTGATACCTCGTTAAGTTCAGTATTTTATATACGTTGATGACCTGTAGTTTTCAGTATCATCATGCAATCTTTCCATCTGTGAGAGGAGGGTTCAAGTGGCAATCAATAATTCGACAAGCTGGGCTAATACAAACGGTTTTAAGTTTTTTACAGAAAAGACTGTCTGTGTATGCTTTTTTCGTCGCCGAGGAATTTTTCTAGAACCCTCCTTAACCAGCTATGGACTTCCTATCATGGTGAAAAGTGAACACAAGTTTCTAGGACTTCTCTTAGATTCAAAGTTAATGTTTGTTCCGCACATTAAGCAATTAAAGTCAAAATTCATGAAATCACTCAGCATTCTCAAAGTGTTGTCCCATCAATCTTGGGGTTCTGATCGACTTTGTCTCCTGCGCATTTATTGTGAAGTAATTCGCTCCCGACTCGATTATGGCAGTTTTGTGTATGGTTCAGCCAAAGCTTCAGTATTGAAGATGTTGGACCCCATTCAAAATCAGGGGCTACGGCTAGCCACCGGTGCTTTCCGCACTTCTCCGATTGCCAGCCTTTATGCAGAGGCTAATGAATATTCTCTAGAGAAAAGACGTTTCGCTTTGGGGTTTATGTATTCACTCCGAGTAAGATCAGTCTCTCTCCATCCAGCTCTTGAATCGGTTGAAAAAAATCTAGTTTGAGAGGACTTTTCAAAATAAGCCAAGTATCGTCCCTCCCTTTGCTCTGAGCCATGGTAAGGCAGAAGAGTACTTTGACCTTGACCCAAAGCCTCCTGTGACAAAGTACATGCGAGGGGCGTTTATAAAGTTCGTATTATCGGCACAAAAAATTCAAAAAAACGAAACAAAACAGGCATCAACATGAGCGCGCGTCCCTCTAGTTTCCGCACAGTTAAACATCGCATAGCTATTGTAGCGCTTAACGCCGCTACGGTGTTGAAACAAAAATGGCACCGCCCGTCTGTGCCAAGCACATGCAGTGATCGTGTTTTTCCGTTTGAAGGGAAGGAATGCCAAGGATATTCATTCCAATTTGTGAGCATTGTTCGGGGATAACGCCCCAGTTTATGACACTTTGGTTAAATGGCGCAGACGTTTCCAGTGTGGCCAAATAAGAGGAAAGCATTTCAATGACGACGACTAAGTGATTGCTGAAGTGGAGCGATTTCTGAACACTCAAAACGAGGAAGACTATAACAATGGCCTCGGGCATGTGGTCCATCCCTGGAAAAAGTGGGCATACCTTTTGGTCCCTCGTAAACTTTGCAGCTCCTTGGGAATATTCGTTCATTCACTGTAACTTCACTTTGACAAAACACGGAAAAAAAGATACTCCGGATGAAGTGCTGAGGCAAGAATGTTCTGAAATACAAAGCCAGTATACCAACCTCACTTCAGAATTTACACAGACGGCGCTAAAACAAGATCTTTTGTTGGTTGTGCAATGGTTGGACCATCTGTTCGCCATGTAAAGAAACGTAACCCTTCTGCCACAATTTTAACAGCAGAGTTGCAGGGTTTATTACTTGCAGTGGAGTATGCACTTAAGAAAAAGCTTCGTCGCTCTGTAGTCTACACGGACTCTTTAAGTGCATTAAAAGCCCTTGTTTCACTAAATTTAGTCAAAAATCCTTTGGTTGCTCAGCTGCAAGATAAGATAATATCAGCCATAAAAACTGGGTACGAAATTATTTTCTGCTGGGTGCCAAGTCACGTTGGCATCCCGGGTAAGAAGGAGGCAGATCAGGCTGCTCGCTCTGCCGTCACACACTTTGTAGACACAAAAGAAATCACTCCAAAAGATTACTCTAAGAAGGTGAAACGTTCCATGATGCAGAAATGGCAACATGAATGGGACCGCAAAGTAAACAACAAGTTACATGAGGTGAAGCACTTACTGAAGGAATGGGAGAGTGCCCGGCATCGCGAACGTTTGTACGAGGTGGTTCTCTGCCGTCTAAGGATTGGCCGTACACGACTAACGCACGGGCATCTTCTGCGTGGCGAAGATTCCCCGGAGTGTGAGCATTGCCATAGCCATCTAACCATACATCATATTTTTCTTGAATGTAATGCGTATGGCCCAGAACGCCTTGACCATTTTTCGCAGCTATACAAGGAGCATACCCCATTACATCTTATGATTTTACTTGGCAACGAAACTTTTATTCCACACTCTTGTGCTTTTAATTTCCTTAAAGCAATCGGCCTTCTACACCGACTGTGATTTTGTTTTAAGTCCCTGAAGTCATGCTCATACCTTTTACACTTATACACACCTCATGTTGATAGTTTTATCACATCATCTGCTACTAGAGCTCTTTCTTCTCCCTAACCCTTTTTGGCAATAGTTTATGTACCTGGCGCATTATAGCCGTAGATGCTTTTGCGCCACAAAAACCCAATCCAATCCAATCCAAAAATAATCTTTCAAGACAGGGTGGGTAAAGCCGTCATCTTGTTTTTCTTTGCAATCGCCTAGCACTCGTCCACTTGTCACGACGGTCACGATTCACTTTCACTTGTGCTCCGTGGTGTGTTACATATACCGTTGCCGCTCCCGGGGTGATAATGAGCGGAAGTAGAAGACAGTTCACGGTAGCCTTCAAGAAGAAGGCAAACGCCTATGCAGAGATCACCGCGGGAATCTTGCAGCGCAGCGAGAGCTCGGAAGTATATGCTACTGACGAGGTCAGAGACAAAAACTGGCGGCGTGCAGCAAGGCTAAGAAAACTTCATTTCATGGAAGGACTGTGGTGTGCCCCGAATTAGAAACAAAGGTGGCAAAGTTTATTCGAGATCTGCGCGCCAGATCGCTACCAGTGACGTCAGAGTGCATCCGTACGAAAGCCGTCGAGGTCGCTCGTGCTTCCGGGCTCTTGAAGGCGCAATTCAAAAGGACGTCCCTTTGAATTGTGTTAGTGAACTTGTCGTCGGACGAAGGTTCTCAAGAATCTGAGTAGGAACGCTCGCCCACTTTCTGATTTATTGCGCGTGAAGCAATTAAATAAATGTGCCATGCTTTCTCGTCCTTCCGTATACTTGGCCAGTTTCGTTACCAACGTAAGGTTGCATTTTCTTGCCATAAAATCTTTTTTTCGCTTTTTGCAACTTGTAAATTAGGGGGCCGACCTATATTGCAGCTTATACGGTAGGTCTCTTCGGTTGCCAAAAAAAGTCATAAGCCACGGATAACTCGATAAATTCTAGCAAAACATTACTAGAAAAAAAATGTTTAGTTCAAAACGTTCGTAAAAAAAGTGACACTGAGAGTCTCGAAGTTTTAAAACCATAGCGAAATAAACTTGTTAAGGAAAAAAAGATTACTAGAGCAATTATTTCATGACTCTAGCGATGTGATCAGACGTCATGCTGAGAAAACGTAATGATTTTCTAAATCGTTCTCCCGAAACAAAACAAATAGAAAAAATATATTTGAATAACGCAAAAACTATCTAAGCGAGTGTACACTCTGAAAAAAAAAATGGGGTGTCGCCTTACACCATTTGGTCCTATATAATGCACCCCAAAACTTCAGTTCAACGTACAGCGGACTAAAGGTGAACAGAAGGCCCCAAATGTTACGAGAAGCTTGATAACGGTGCGATATAACTTATTAAATAGCTGAAGTACGTATCAAATGACCACAGAAAGAAAACACTGAGGTTCTACAGTAGAGCCAAGAAAACCCCGATTATTCTTTTTTATAGTCAGTAATAAGCACATTAGCTATTTTAATAAGTTGTACCACACAGTTATCAAGCTTCTCGTGAAAGTTGGTACCGTACGTCAGATCGACGTCAGTCCACTGTACGTCGAACTGAAGTTTTGGGGTGCCTTATATGGGACAAAGGGTGTAAGAATACACTTTTTATTTTTTTGAGAGTGTATTGTCTAACAATTTTTGAAGATCATTTTGTGAACTTGACAAAAGATAATATTGGCAAGAACTCTCGGCCGAATATTTACTCTAAAAATCAAAGTTCAGTCTCTCTTCAGCCAGTTATTATACTTTGTTGACACAAGCATTTTTAACACTAAAAATATTACAAGCTGCGATGCTGATGATATGGAAATATGTCTGATAAAATATAATTTATATAAGAAATCGCCCTGTTTGTGGCACATTTTAACAATTACTTGCAGCGTGGCGTGTTTCCAAAAGATATGCAGATTTCTAAGAGTAGCGTACATACAAAAGGCTACAAAACAGCACGGAGAATTATTGGCCAATTTCAATTTTATCTGCATTCTCGAAAGGGTTCGACAAACTTTTGCTTTCGCGTATGGTGATGTTCTCTGATAATCATGGTATCATCACTCCGTCACAGTTTGGTTTCCGTAAAGTCCGATCTACCGAGCTTGCTTTATTATAACAAAAGGAACGTATTTTGCGAAATGTTGAGGACAAAAAATGACTCGGTATTTTGATTGATTTCTGTGAATTAAAAACAAAAACCCTAAAATCTTACGGTTTTCGTGGAGAGGCGTCAACTTTTAGCTCATCACATCTTGCACATCGTAAGCAATAGGTTTGTATGAACGTGTATTCTTCTGACATGAAACCAATTGTATCTGGCGTATTTAAAGGAAGTATTGTAGGCCCTTTTTTGTTTAATTTGTACGTTGACCATATAGTGCAGTTGAATCAGAATATCAAATGCGTAATTTCGGTGATAATAGCAGCATATTTGTTTTCTAACAGGAATTAGCAAATATTTAAAATCGTACTCTAAAACACTGCGTTAAACAGAGTGACCTTAATGCCTCGAAGATTTATGATAGCAAAACTAAAGCGATTTGTTTCGGCTAAAAATCAATAATAATAATTTTACTACTAACATTCTATTAAAACGCTCGCTGCGCCTTGGGTCGCATAAGCCAACTGTGCCGCCTATTGTCACAAATGATAAAATGATTAGGCGGCGAAAAACGGAAGAAGAAACGTTTATTGGGTCGAACTTGTGCCCAAAACAAATTAGAGAAAGGCTAGCGTCGCAGGCGTTGATGTTAGCGAAACAGCAGGATCGAGCGCTGGGGCGAGACTGACTGCAGCTCGCCACGCGGAGCCCCTGATGTAGACGCGTGGGCTTCTGGATTAATCGGCGTAGAAGGTTCAATGCGTAGAACACTCAGACCCTGAATAAACAACGATGTTTTCGAATTCACCACAACGCGACATTTAGAGAAATAAGAAACGAGGCGTCCGCTTCCAGGCATCGAACCTTGAGCTCTTTGCGTACGAGCCAAGGACGATAACCATTCGGCCTGGAACGCGCTTGCTTGCAGACGCGCGTGGCAATATCCTATCCTCCAGCACCGTCCGGGAGCGCTAGCTTTGACAAAATTGAACGCAAAAAAAAGCTTTTGCACTTGAATAAATTACCCATAAAGAACGGCGGTTCTAGGTACAGTTGCCATGGCCCACCGGTGACCCACGACGCATCATAAGAAAACACTTGACAGGGACGCAGGAGACACGGGTGACCCACGCCTCTCACCCAATTTTTCTACGAAAGAGCCGAGACTGTGCTTTTTAACATAAAATGTATATCTATGCTCTGTCTCGGGAGTTGTGTGCAGCAAAGGCAAAGGCATAGGCGCGGGCACATGGCTTTTAGATTTGCTTTCCTTCCGCGATTGCTCGTGGAAGGAAGGCAAATCTGAAAGCCAAGCGCTCGCGCCTGTGCTTTTGCCTTTGCTGCACGCAACTCATGCGATGGTGTTTAACAATTGGGTATGTCTCTGCTCAAACATGCGACAGCTGGGCAGCCTTGTTTCAGATAACTTTAAAATTTAAAGCAATTTAAGTTTTATTTTTTCTTATCGAAGTGTTTTGAAGGTGCTTTCAGCAAAATGTATCTCAAGTGGACATTGGTGGTATTCAGGGGTTAACTGTACTTACATGTATTTTCTGGCAAAGCAAAATGAAAGCTTTTGTATTTCAAAGAATACATCACTGTCTGTCTGTGTTTTGTATGGTTGGCACCCGGTGCGACGTGGCCCACCGGTGGGTCACGCGAAGAGGCCCCCGAGATTTCATTTAATTTTATTCTCATTTATTTGTTCCTCACAAACGCCCCAGGGGGGGCATGCATGAGGCGGAAATTCATCCCCCTATGTATGCCACCCTGGGGCGGGGTAATAGCAGGGTAAGTTTAAGAAAGGCCGCGCAAAACAATAACGCCATCTCTTAGTGGCACGACATTGCAGTCATGGCGTGAGATTCAACGGCGGGTCACGGCCACCGTGGTCACGGCGCACGTAAAAAAAATACCCGATAACTCACCGGTGGGTCACGACTGATATAAATCGAGATTTTAAAAAGAGCTTACGCAATGTACTTGCTCTAAATTCTACAAAAATCGAGGTTTTGTGGAGTTCTGAAACACTCGGCCTTATACTTACGGAACAAATGAGTAGGGATGATCACGTAAATTATACTGCGGTAAAATTGTCGAAAGTCGCTGGCTGGATGTATTGCCACCACCACATTTAGCGTTTGAAGTAATTATTTTTGGCGTAAAATTAAATATTTCTTCCTATGGATTTATTTTTATTTTGTTTATGGCTATACAACCAATAAAAACATCCATAAAGTACTTATGCTGCAGAAGTGAAAATGATAACGATCATCTGTGATGTTTGGCATGACCACCCTAGTAACCTTTTTTTTTACTTTAAATTTGATGGACGATTTTAGCCGATATAAATATCGTTTATATATATCTTATAAATCAGAAATACAAAATATAGTTCGTAACACGAACGAACTAGCTTCACTTGAACCAAAAGTGCAAGCATATCTTGCTAGAAGTACATGCACGGGCTTGGAATCTACCTAACGTAAAAAGCGCCTATGCTGTTCAAATGCTAAAAAATACACTTCCAACCTTGTTTAATTTACTGAATACTACTTATATTGATCCCTTTGTTTCTTCATTGAAATATTTCCGCGCCTTTTTTCTCAAGTTTATTTTCATAGCAGTGAGTAAGTTACAACACGGATTGAAATTTTTTATATGATTTAAAAATGTATAGTGTTGATTTTGATGTTGGTTCTAAAAAGCCACTGAAAAGAAAAAAAAATTTTAACAGTTTGGCTGGGGCACGCGTGTCGCGAAATACATTTTACGTAAAAAAACGTTTAGAGCAATATTGACGGCGAGAGATTTATTTGAAATTCTGCGCGCAAACTCTATGACGTCACGGAATGGTCATTCGCTCTTTCAACCTTAAGGAGATGGTCATTTCCTCTTTCCACCTCAATGTGACGGCGTAGCCATTCACTTCTCTTGACCATGTTGATTTAACCTGAGACAGGGGTAGAGAAGAAGCATCAAAACGTAGAAGGGATAGAAAATAGACAGGACTACGTCTCAAACTCAGCTAACTGGTTTATTTAGTCCACCTCCTTATATAGTGTCAATCTCAAGGTCATTTCCACCAACACAAAACACAAAAGGACGAAGTCTATACAGTTCAAGCGCCACAGTCTTCACCACATAATGCAAGAACGTTGACAACCTATACAGGTCGACGCGATAAGGCAACATCTATTGAACAAAAGGATCTCTTTCCCTACTATTCCAGACACAATTCATACTTCTGAATCATAACTCGCCCTCTCCACAAAAAAGAAAACAAAAAAAACACGCACACACTGACACGGTAGTTGGGTCAATACACGTAAATTGTGTATTGGCGCAACTACCGTTTCAGTGTGTGTGTTTTTTTTTGTTTGTTTTTTTTTGTTTAGAGGGCGAGTTATGATTCAGAAGTATGAACTGTGTCTGGAATAGTAGAGAAAGAGATCCTTTTGTTCAATAGATGTTGCCTTATCGCGTCGACCTGTAAAGGTTGTCAACGTTCTTGCATTGTGTGGTGAAGACTGTGTCGCTTGAACTGTATAGACTTCGTCCTTTTGTGTTTTGTGTTGGTGGAGATGACCTTCAGATTGAGACGATATAAGCAGGTGGACTAAATAAACCAGTTAGCTGAGTTTGAGACGTCGTCCTGTCTATTTTCTATCCCTTCTACGCTTTGATGCTTCTTCTCTACCCCAGTCTCAGGTTAAATCAACATGGTAAATATTCACCAGCTCGCCTGCACTCTTAAGATTTTTTCTATGTTCACTTCTCTTCCACGCGCCCGAAATGCCGAGAGAGAAAACAAGTGGAAAGGAAGTGAATACCGATTAAATCTCGCTCTCGCGTTGTCAGTATTGCTGTACATTTTTTTTTCTTCGTGTAAATTTTTTGGCGCGTTTTAACTATTTTGATTAAAAAAAAACTTGTTTTTTTTTTCTTTTCAGGGGCAATTCAAGGATGCTGTGTTCGTATTTTTACCTTGTGTAGAGTGTTTGGTAATAATTTGTTCGTAGCTCCTGTTTTGATTTGTTAGCTGCTAGTTTTTTTTCTGTTGCTCGTGTGTGTTGTTATTCTCTGCTTGTAGGTGTTTGCTGCCGCTGCTGTCATTTTAAAAAGCGGGCCCGATGACTCGTCAAGCTGCACGAAGCAGCTTTTTTTCCTTGGTCAGACTCCAACATATTTTTGTAGAAAATAAACATGGATTATTCTCATCAATTTCCCCTTTCCATGCAAGAAAGACCCTTCTTTCTGCGGGGAGTAGCTCAGAGCAAGCAACACCTCCTAGATACGAAAGCCGTAGTGCTGAATTTTCCAACGTCACTAAAAGGGGCCACCGCAGGGCACCGATTGCACGCGAGTGCTGCCTCATCGTTCAGCCGTAACTCGTGTCCAATCGGTGAGAACCCGAGTTCCAGCAGAACGCTGACGCCGCAGTCATGTTCAATTTGCGCCAAACGGTCGCCGCTTTGAGGGACGCAGAAACATTCAACACTTGGTATTTTGTTATCCTATATGTGTTGTGCAGAGACACGCTCCTGTCGGGAGAGGAGGAAAACAAGGGCAAGAGAGAACGGTGAAAGGGGAAACTGGGAACCGGGTTTCTGCCCGGAAGACGATGATTGTGCAGGTCGGTTTTAAAAGGCAGACAAACACCGCGCTTTCCACTCTTGCCCGCTTCCTCGTTTCCTACACCCCCTTCACTTCTTGCCTTGTGCCAAGTTGTCTCCCCTCGCAGCTTAGGAGAGGGGAGCGCTAAGAAAATTAACTTCCCTGCAGAAAACCGAGGTTTTGTACGTCGGCCTTTAAGTCCATACGCAGCCGATGCTACACACCAAAAAGGAAAATTAAGCTGCGCCAAAAGCGAAATTTTAATTTCTAATTACAGCATCCCGTTAAACCCTCTTAAAAACTCTTACGACAAGAGAACACACAGGCGCCAACTATCGGGTAACAGTGGAACACTGTTACCCGATAGTTGGCGCTCATAATTTTTTTTTCTTTCTTATCTTGAAAGACTTTTGTCGATGTTATAAACGATCATTTCTCATAGGTAGTACGTCCTCGAAAATGACCTTCACCTCGAAAATACCGAAAAACGTTCGCTCTAGTGAAATGCAGTTCCAGGGTGATTGCATGGAGAGCGCCAGCGTGTGTATTTAATTGCAGAATATCTACATTATTTACATAGATACACGATGAACAGGACAAAGTACAGCAGCGATCGGTGTAACAAACATATCGCCCGCCCTATCAGGGCAGTGCGTGATGGCTGTGTGGAGCGTGGCTCGAGACTGTCTTGCGTGCTTTTGTCTTTTCTTAAGACGACGATGATGTCGGACCGGTAGACTTGGTTCATTCGTAAAAAAGAGCTTAAAGGGGTTATGAAACGAAATCGGGTTGGAATGTTTATGACATTGCAGAGGCGTACTGGTCCCAGTATGGTTGAAGTATACTCGCACAGTCCGCCACTGATTCAGAAGCTTCTTTGTCGCTGTAGGATTGCGAGAATAAAAGGGCATTATTTCTTTCAATCTTGCCTTCGCAAAGCTATTTAGCTTAATTGTGGGATCGAAACCGCCCACTTGGCGACAGTCAAGCGCGGCTCATGGTTTGGACACGAGGATTGCGCGAGCACTCGACTTCTGCTCGTAACAATCAATGCTTCGGCGGACACTGGGGTGGTGTCTCGTGTCCAACCACTGTGGTGATGAGAATAGCCGAACTCTAAGAATGCCTGAAGCTCAGCACGTGTTTTCTACTTTGAAAGCCACAGCGCGTGGGTGTGATTAACGTCGTCGGTATAGGATAGGCCATAGCCTCCTCTATACCCACAAAGGACGACGGAGCCATAGAGTGCCCGGTCGCAGATTTAGAACGCGAGGATCTGGTAGCAGAGAGCATTTCTTGGGGAATCTGGTATTCAGCGCACAGCTTTTGCTGCCGCGAGGACCCTAAACATAGTTTTAAAACCCGACTAGAAAAGAAGCGGTAGCGCGAGGAACGCGAGGAGCACGAGTGGACATTCCATCGCCCGTGAGAAGTGTGTTTCGGCACCTCGCCGCAGCGAGGCGTCCGTTACGTGACTCTCCTCTCATCCGTTGTCTACCGCTCTAACTTTTCACTTTCGGCGGCCGTGTCTCGTGGCGATCTGCCAGGCTTTGTCAGTAAAGATACAGTGAACTAGTATAGAGGAGGCTATGGATAGGCACCAGGCGACTTGGCCGATTATTGGGGCTCCGAGTTGAGGGGATAAACACTGATCATATTTCTCGAATTTTGTTTTTGGCGACTGCCATACCTCGAAAGAAAAACTAAGGCAAGTTTATTCAGTTATTAACGTTAGGGAGTGTCTCTAAGTAATATTTAGCGAAAGAAAAAAAAAAGTTTTATAGATTCTTTAACTGGGGGATCGGTGGCCGAGGAGAAAGAAGAAGACGCCGTTTTCGAACAAGCGTATTTTTATGTTCTGCAGTGAAAATCAACAATCGGCCTCAGTCCGAGTAAACCCGCCTAATTCAGGTCTAACCGTTAATAGCGGCATTTGCAGAATGCACACGGACAACTCAACGACAGTACCCATAGGCCCAGCGGATACCCGGGCACAGGCGGCAAGTCAATATAAGTACAAGATTCTCCTTCCTCGTTTTCACGGGGAGCTTTATGCCTCAACTCAGTCTTTCTCCATGCTGACCTTACAGGCCGGCAATACCGTGCGATAAGATTTCGCGATGGACTGAAGAATGTAATAGATTTGAGTGAAGTGCTCTCACCGGGGGAATTTCAGATGAGCCATTTTCGGATGGCAACGCCGACAAGGCCCGCAGCCGCGGAAAGACTGAAAGTGGTGAAAGGACTTAACGTGAAAGGAAAGAAATGTCTCATCATAGATCAGAATTCTAAAGATGTAAACATCAAGCGTCTCTGGTTGGCGCTGTATTTAGAAAATAAGGAGATCGCGGAAGCATTGGCGCCCTGTGGGACTGGGCGGAGCATGACGCGAGAAAAGTGGCGTGTTCCAGAGATGGAGAACATGGAAACAATAAACAGAGAGGTCTGTCTGACTCTGCATGACACAGCGACAACGGAAAACGTGTCTCATCTGCTCAAAGTCGCCGGTTTCCAGTCTCTTCTGGTCATATGCGGACGGCCACCCAAGTGTCTACGATGCAAGAAGGTCGCCCACATTTGTAGACAGTGTCGTACTCCAAAGTGTGGACGTTGCAGCAGATTTGGTCATGGAAGTGATGAGTGCCACTCTAGCTATGCAACCGTGCTACGAGGTCCTCGCACCGAACGAGACGCCAATTCGGAACTTCTGATTGACACCACTGAAGTTGTAGACGCTAGCGGTGAGGTCCTTTCCTCACAAGGAGGCCTCGAGACGCCGTGCCTTTGATTTCTGAGTCATAATCGCCCTCTCCACAAAAAAAAAAAAAAAAAAAAAAAACACGCACACACTGACACGGTAGTTGGGCCAATACACGTAAATTGTGTATTGGCCCAACTTGGATTATGGATTATTCTCATCAATTTCCCCTTTCCATGCAAGAAAGACCCTTCTTTCTGCGGGGAGTAGCTCAGAGCAAGCAACACCTCCTAGATACGAAAGCCGTAGTGCTGAATTTTCCAACGTCACTAAAAGGGGCCACCGCAGGGCACCGATTGCACGCGAGTGCTGCCTCATCGTTCAGCCGTAACTCGTGTCCAATCGGTGAGAACCCGAGTTCCAGCAGAACGCTGACGCCGCAGTCATGTTCAATTTGCGCCAAACGGTCGCCGCTTTGAGGGACGCAGAAACATTCAACACTTGGTATTTTGTTATCCTATATGTGTTGTTCAGAGACACGCTCCTGTCGGGAGAGGAGGAAAACAAGGGCAAGAGAGAACGGAGAAAGGGGAAACTGGGAACAGGTTTTCTGCCCGGAAGACGATGATTGTGTAGGTCGGTTTTAAAAGGCAGACAAACACCGCGCTTTCCACTCTTGCCCGCTTCCTCGTTTCCTACACCCCCTTCACTTCTTGCCTTGTGCCAAGTTGTCTCCCCTCGCAGCTTAGGAGAGGGGAGCGCTAAGAAAATTAACTTCCCTGCAGAAAACCGAGGTTTTGTACGTCGGCCTTTAAGTCCATACGCAGCCGATGCTACACACCAAAAAGGAAAATTAAGCTGCGCCAAAAGCGAAATTTTAATTTCTAATTACAGCATCCCGTTAAACCCTCTTAAAAACTCTTACGACAAGAGAACACACAGGCGCCAACTATCGGGTAACAGTGGAACACTTGGCGGTCTCGAATATTTCCTATCTTTTCGCTCATCATTTTTTTTCTTTCTTAGCTTGAAAGACTTTTGTCGATGTTATAAACGATCATTTCTCATAGGTAGTACGTCCTCGAAAATGACCTTCACCTCGAAAATACCGAAAAACGTTCGCTCTAGTGAAATGCAGTTCCAGGGTGATTGCATGGAGAGCGCCAGCGTGCGTATTTAATTGCAGAATATCTACATTATTTACATAGATACACGATGAACAGGACAAAGTACAGCAGCGATCGGTGTAACAAACATATCGCCCGCCCTATCAGGGCAGTGCGTGATGGCTGTGTGGAGCGTGGCTCGAGACTGTCTTGCGTGCTTTTGTCTTTTCTTAAGACGACGATGATGTCGGACCGGTAGACTTGGTTCATTCGTAAAAAAGAGCTTAAAGGGGTTATGAAACGAAATCGGGTTGGAATGTTTATGACATTGCAGAGGCGTACTGGTCCCAGTATGGTTGAATTATACTCGCACAGTCCGCCACTGATTCAGAAGCTTCTTTGTCGCTGTAGGATTGCGAGAATAAAAGGGCATTATTTCTTCCAATCTTGCCTTCGCAAAGCTATTTAGCTTAATTGTGGGATCGAAACCGCCCACTTGACGACAGTCGAGCGCGGCTCATGGTTTGGACACGAGGATTGCGCGAGCACTCGACTTCTGCTCGTAACAATCAATGCTTCGGCGGACACTGGGGTGGTGTCTCGTGTCCAACCACTGCGGTGATGAGAATAGCCGAACTCTAAGAATGCCTGAAGCTCAGCACGTGTTTTCTACTTTGAAAGCCACAGCGCGTGGGTGTGATTAACGTCGGCGGTATAGGATAGGCCATAGCCTCCTCTATACCCACAAAGCCTTGACGACGGAGCCATAGAGTGCCCGGTCGCAGATTTAGAACGCGAGGATCTGGTAGCAGAGAGCATTTCTTGGGGAATCTGGTATTCAGCGCACAGCTTTTGCTGCCGCGAGGACCCTAAACATAGTTTTAAAACCCGACTAGAAAAGAAGCGGTAGCGCGAGGAACGCGAGGAGCACGAGTGGACATTCCATCGCCCGTGAGAAGTGTGTTTCGGCACCTCGCCGCAGCGAGGCGTCCGTTATGTGACTCTCCTCTCATCCGTTGTCTACCGCTCTAACTTTTCACTTTCGGCGGCCGTGTCTCGTGGCGATCTGCCAGGCTTTGTCAGTAAAGATACAGTGAACTAGTATAGAGGAGGCTATGGATAGGCACCAGGCGACTTGGCCGATTATTGGGGCTCCGAGTTGAGGGGATAAACACTGATCATATTTCTCGAATTTTGTTTTTGGCGACTGCCATACCTCGAAAGAAAAACTAAGGCAAGTTTATTCAGTTATTAACGTTAGGGAGTGTCTCTAAGTAATATTTAGCGAAAGAAAAAAAAAGTTTTATAGATTCTTTAATTGGGGGATCGGTGGCCGAGGAGAAAGAAGAAGACGCCGTTTTCGAACAAGCGTATTTTTATGTTCTGCAGTGAATATCAACAATCGGCCTCAGTCCGAGTAAACCCGCCTAATTCAGGTCTAACCGTTAATAGCGGCATTTGCAGAATGCACACGGACAACTCAACGACAGTACCCATAGGCCCAGCGGATACCCGGGCACAGGCGACAAGCCAATATAAGTACAAGATTCTCCTTCCTCGTTTTCACGGGGAGCTTTATGCCTCAACTCAGTCTTTCTCCATGCTCACCTTACAGGCCGGCAATACCGTGCGATAAGATTTCGCGATGGACTGAAGAATGTAATAGATTTGAGTGAAGTGCTCTCACCGGGGGAATTTCAGATGAGCCATTTTCGGATGGCAACGCCGACAAGGCCCGCAGCCGCGGAAAGACTGAAAGTGGTGAAAGGACTTAACGTGAAAGGAAAGAAATGTCTCATCATAGATCAGAATTCTAAAGATGTAAACATCAAGCGTCTCTGGTTGGCGTTGTTTTTAGAAAATAAGGAGATCGCGGAAGCATTGGCGCCCTGTGGGACTGGGCGGAGCGTGACGCGAGAAAAGTGGCGTGTTCCAGAGATGGAGAACATGGAAACAATAAACAGAGAGGTCTGTCTGACTCTGCATGACACAGCGACAACGGAAAACGTGTCTCATCTGCTCAAAGTTGCCGGTTTCCAGTCTCTTCTGGTCATATGCGGACGGCCACCCAAGTGTCTACGATGCAAGAAGGTCGCCCACATTTGTAGACAGTGTCGTACTCCAAGTGTGCACGTTGCAGCAGATTTGGTCATGGAAGTGATGAGTGCCACTCTAGCTATGCAACCGTGCTACGAGGTCCTCGCACCGAACGAGGCGCCAATTCGGAACTTCTGATTGACACCACTGAAGTTGTAGACGCTAGCGGTGAGGTCCTTTCCTCACAAGGAGGCCTCGAGACGCCGTGCCTTTGATTTCTGAGGACAACAAGACTACAACTGATAAAGAACTTTCTGAGAGTCAGGCCAGCACGACCACACAAACAGTTGACACAGCTTGTCAGGAGTCCAAGCAGGAAGACATCCAGGAAACGTTTGAAGTACCTAGGCAGACAGTAGATGCGACCGAAGAACACACGTCATCAGACCGCAAGGAGGAGCCCCCAACCGAAATGGACACAACAGTCAGCACTTCTAAGGACTTCTAAGCACTTCTAAGCGAAAAAAAAATAGGTGCCGATTGGCACCGTCGTAAGTAGACGAAAATCCACCCTTTTACGGTAGACATTCATGTATAAGCAAGACCCTCGCCCTTCCTTCTTTCTCCTCCTTCCACTTATCCACACCCTCCCTTTGTTGATAGCCCTCGTTCTGCGACTTAAAATGTAAGGGGCTTTAATACTATGCAAAAACAGTATAATTTAGAACACCTAATTGAAGATAAAGAAGTTGATTTTCTGGCTGTACAGGAAACAAAGCTTTCAACATTTCGGGCGTGTGGAGGAGAGGTGAATCGGCTTCGCCGTCACGTTGAGATTGATCGAGGGAATGACCATCTCGTTGAGGTCGAAAGAGCGAACGACCATACCGTGACTTGACGACGAACAGCATTGCCATGCTGTTTGTCTTTTTGGTGGCTTTTTATTGTATATTAGAAAGTCTTTTTACCTGTCTTAATGAATTGTAATAACAGACCTTTGTGGCCGCTTCATTTTGTGCGATTTTCAAGTTTTTGACAGAAGGAGAAGCGTCATATGTGTTTATGCGCCCAATGAGGTTACTAACAAAGTAATGTTTTTTTATCATCTCCGAACTTATTTAATTTGTAGCAGGATGTTAATTCTTCAAGATGTCAACTGCGTTTGCGATGAAGCTGACATATCCCCAACTAAAGTGCGAATTGACAAGAGCGCAAGGCTGCTGCTGGATTTAGTCGATGAGAGAAATCTTTGCGGTGCCGCTTCATTTCAACTAGGAGAAAACAGCTTTCATATACAAATTTTCAAAATTCACCTCACACTAGGCTAGATAGAATTTACTGCTCCACAGAACTGATTGTAAACTTAAACTGTTACGCGGTAGACCCAGTATTGCTTACAGACCAGGGCATGGTATCAGTAACTGCTGGGCATAAACGTAAAAAAATACAAACTGTAAGCTATGGAAGCTTAATAACCAACTGCTAAAAGATGAAAACTTTCTGGTTAGTACGTCCAATCTGCTACAGCAGATAGGACACATAACTGAGCATATATTTGCTAAATGGGAGCGTTTCAAGCAGGAGCTCAAACAGCTGGCAATTGAGAGAGGTGGTATTATAAAATTCCAGAAGTCTGAAGCAGAAAATACTCTGCTGCATAATTTACGCGTCTTGGTTCAACCTGAATGCAAATACCCTGGGCAAGGTTTAAAAGATATATTTCACATAAAAGCTGAGTTAGATCAATTTTATCACGAACGTTACCAAGGAGCGGTTGTCCGCACGCGTGCTGAATAATATTTCTTGGGAGAACAGTCAACAAAAAGGGCAATAGAGGAGGAGAAAAGGTACGCGATGTCGAAAGATATTAAAAAAAGAGAACAAAATAGGTTGCTTATCCAAGATAAATAAATTATAGAGAATGTTTTTGTGAACACGACAAGGGGCTATTTGGCAATAATGAAACATCGAAGGATAAGGAATATCTAAAAACTGGTATCTCTACTACTCCAGTTAGATCAACAGTGCCTAAAAGAGTTGGAGGAAGCCTTTTGCATAGAAGAAAAAAAAAACTGTAAATGCCTTTCAAAACGAATTTGGATGGCATTATTGCAGAATTTTATAAATTGCGTAAAATGTCTTATGTCCTATCTTGCTAGGAATTTTTCAAGACGCCTATGGAACTAATTCTCTTCCACATTCATTTCTACGTACACATGCTATTCGCATTCCAAAGACGGATGACAAACAGAAACCTTTACATGTAATGGGCTATAGACCAATCACGTTATGCAATCTAGATTATAAAATATTCGCAAAAATGTTAACAAATAGATTACAACATGTCATTTGCGATCTAGTTGGGAATCACCACACTTGTGGGATTCGTGGTAGAGCCATTCAGACAAATGTTCACATTGCAAGGCGTGTATTGGAATGTGTAACCGACAGCAGTAATGAAGTTGCAATACTTCAGATTGACCTCGCGAAATCATTTGACCGTGTTTGTCATTGCGTGCCTTTTACATGTCTTTCGTATGTTGGCATTGGAAATGTGTTATTTCAAGATGTTAAAATGTCTTACAGTAAGTGTTACACGAGCTTGGTCATGAACAATAACATCACAACGAACATCCCAGTCCGTTCTTCAGTTGTCCAAGGCTGTCCGTTGTCCCCCTTGCTTTTCACGTTATACCTTGAACCCATGTGCCAAAGTATAAAAAGAAGCGAGCAGGTCCAGGTTTACATCCTGTGCAAAACAGAGCTTAAAGTCCAGGCTTACGCAGATGATGTAGCCTACTTCTGCGAGGACAAGGAAAGCGTGGTCCACGGTATAGGCCTCACACGCCGCTTTTGTGAAGCCACTGGAGCTTCACTAAATATCGCAAAGTGCAGAGGTTTCTGGCATGGAGCTTGGGCCACGACACTAGAACGATACAGAGGCATTCAGTGGGGTTGCAGTCCGTGCGATTGCCTGGGAGTGTGTTTCACAATACGCGAACAAAAGAAGGCAACCCTTACGAAAATTGCATATCTGGACTTCAATAAAAGAAACAGATAAGGTTATATAAAGAAATTGGGCATATCAAGCCATATTAGTAGGAATATGGAGTGAAAGATAAGTACCAAAGGAAAGGAGGGGAACAACGTTTCGACCAAACGGTCTTCTTCAGGTAAAAGGGGAGATGGCAGAACAGAATAAGAATACCATATATACAAAAGGCAAAGGTAGCACTTGACAGATGTGACGTTGTGGAGAAAGAGAGGGAGGAGGAAAAGTCGTAAAGTAGGGTGCGAGGTTTGAAGTCAACAAGTTGAGGAATGCGGGTGGGGGTGAAGCTTATAGCCCCCGCGTGACTAACCAAATTTTAAAAAAAAAAAAAGAAAAAGGGAGCGGGAGAAAGGGGAATGTTCAATAGCAGAAAGAAAGTTTCTTGTTCAGACCGGAAGGAAATTCCGTCTTTAAGTTAAAAATTAATCTGTTTTCTTCTTTTTTTCCGTGAGGTGGGTGTATGGAAGCCTGATTTGATGACGCAAATTCGCATGTTAAGTTCAGAGTGACTTGTGGAGGAGAAGTGTTCAGATACGTGTGTGGAGAGGTCATGTTTGAGTTGGCCCGCTCTTTCCAGTGTGACGAGTCTGCGGTGTTCTCTGAAGCGTTCGTGGAGTCGGCGGTCAGTTTCGCCGATATAAAATAAGGTTGGACAGAGTATGCAGGAAATGATGTATATCAGATTAGAAGATTTACAGGTGTGATTGTCAGGGATTCTCATTGGCAGGTTGGGAGGAGGGCCGGTGTGGTGGCACGTAAGGCATTTTGGGGCGCCGCACGGCGTGGTACCGGGAAGTAAAGTCTGAGGTCTTATGGAACGGTTGCTGCGTACTAAAAGGGATCGTAAGTTGGGCTGTCGACGGTAAGTTAGCGCGGGCGCTTTAGAAAGAACTTTGGAGTCTACGAGGTGGGAAGTGGCGTCCATGATTAGTTTGCCGAGCCTAGGTATCGAGGGATGGAACGTGAAGATGAGGGGGTGGCACGGGGGTTTAGACCTTGATTGAGGAAATAGGGCGTCGTGACGCGAAATGTTAGAAACGCGACTGCTGGCATTGCGCAGAAGGCCGAGTGGGTAACCACGTTCAATAAAGATGGTGGTCATCGTCTTAAGCTGATGACGGAAATCAATGTCGTCGCTGCAAATCCTACGGAGGCGGAGAAATTGTGAGAAGGGAATAGAGTTGATTTGGGATCTAGGGTGGCTCGAGGAATAGAGAAGGTAGCTATGGCTGTCAGTAGGTTTATAATGCACAGAGGTGTGGAACTTGTGACCGTCATTGGTCATTTGTAAGTCTAGAAAGTTGACAGAGGATTTCGATATCAGTGAGGTAAACTTGAGGGAGGCGTGGGCGTTACAAAGTGCCTTGGTGAAGCGGACAACTACGGGAGGGGGGCCAAAACCAAAAATATCGTCAATATAACGACCGTAGAATTGTGGCGGCGGGTGTGGAAAGGAAGTAAAAAACGAGTGCTCGACGTAGCCGACAAAAAGGTTGGCGAACGAGGGACCCATCTTTGTGCCCATCGCTACACCACATTTCTGGCGATAGAAGGAGTTGTCGAATTGGAAGGCGTTTAGTGTTAGAACGAGTTCGGCGAGGCGGATTACGGCGTGAGATGGAGGGTTTTTAAAAGGACGCTGATCAAGAAAATGTGAGAGAGCCTTTAGTCCTTCGGCATGAGGGATTGCCATGTAAAGAGATGTGATGTCCATCGTGAAGAGGATAGTGTCGGGGGTAGGGGCCAGATTAGACAAGCGTTGGAGGATGTCTGTTGTGTCTTTAACGTAACTGGGTAGGTTTTGTAAAATAGGCTGCAGGACCGAATCCACAAAAGCGGAGATGAAATAAGTGGGGCAGGATATGGCGGACACAATAGGTCGGCCAGGAGATCCTGCTTTGTGAATTTTGAGAAGGAGGTAGAATGAGGCGGAGCGGGGATGACGAACGATTAGGCGATTTGCAGCGGGGGGAAGGGAGTTAGTTTCAATTAGGAGCTCTACGGTAGTTATAATTTTATCTTGAAAAGCGGCGGGGGGGGGGGGGGGGGGGGGTCGGAGGAAAGGGGTTCGTAAAAATTAGAAACGGAGAGCTGTCGGAGAGCTTCCTCCGAGTAGAGATCACTACGCCAGACCACGACGGCTCCACCCTTGTTGGCTGGCTTGATTACGATGTCAGTGCGGTTTCGAAGGGATTTTAGAGCAGTAACTTCTCGTGTTGTTGCGTTGCGGGATTTGGAGATTAGGTTGCTAGAAGAGTTGGCAAGAATACTACGACATGCTTTGATTGAATTGTCGGTTTCGGGGTGTTTGGCGGGAGGCGCGGTCCAGATGCTAGTTATCGGGTTAATGGTGTCGAAAATGGTGCGGTTAAAGTTGGACGGGTGCTGGGTGAAGTGGGCGTCTAAGAGTAGGCGTCGGAAGAATTGTTCGGTCTCCGCATGTACAGAAAAATGGTCAGGTCGGCTTTGAAGTGAAGGGACGAAGGAAAGACCCTTCGATAAGATGGCGCGTTCAGGTGTAGTGAGGGGTAAATCGTCTGGTATGGTGACTGCATCATTGCGTTGGACGGCAGCCTGGTCATTTTGGGGCTAGAGAGTGTCCAGTTTCCTTGATTTAGAGGCGAGACCATCGGCGTAGAGGTACGAGTTCACTTCACGAATTTTGTCAATAATTTTGCGTGAGTTAGAATGGAAAGGTGAGTCAAGGGACTTGAGGGGTCTTTTGGCGACGGTGAGCTTTTGGCGTAATTGGGCACAGTGGTCATTATGGAATCTCAGATGTGCCTTCATTAGTTGGAAAGCAGCATTATCTAATATTTGGCTGTGACGCTTTCGGAGGGCCGGATCATCAAAGGGATTAGCGGAGTGCAGGCGGAAGCCTTTAGGGATTACTCGGTTACGTAGGCACCGCTTTAGAAAAGAAAGGTGGCCAGCTGCCCTAGTGAGCTTGAGGGTGGTCGAAAAAACTTCAAGAGCTGGGTAGAACTGGGGATGTGGCAAATTATGGAAACCGGGTGGTGGGTTGTTCAAGAGGAGGACGGAGTTGAGAAACACGAGGAACACAGAACGAAGAGAGTTTGCACTTACATTAGACATGGAGGCAGATGTGTGGGCTTGGAATCTGAAGATGTGGGGTTCTGCCGGGTACTGTTACTGTATTAGTAGGAATATGGGGTGAAAGATAAGTGCCAAAGTCCCTTCTAGTACGCAGCAACCGTTCCATAAGACCTCAGACTTTACTTCCCGGTACCACGCCATGCGGCGCCCCAAAATGCCTTACATGCCAACACACCCGCCCTCCTCCCAACCTGCCAATGAGACTCCCTGATTATCACACCTGTAAATCTTCTAATCTGATATACATCATTTCCTGCATACTCTGTCCAACCTTATTTTATATCGGCGAAACTGACCGCCGACTCCACGAACGCTTCAGAGAACACCGCAGACTCGTCACACAGGAAAGAGCGGGCCAACTCAAACATGACCTCTCCACACACGTATCTAAACACTTCTCCTCCACAAGTCACTCTGAACTTAACATGCCGATTTGCGTCATTGAATCAGGCTTCCATACACCCACCTCACGGAAAAAAAGAAGAAAACAGATTAATTTTTAACTTAAAGACGAAATTTCCTTCCGGTCTGAACAAGAAAATTTCTTTCTGCTATTGAACATTCCCCTTTCTCCCGCTCCCTTTTTATTTATTTTTTTAATTTGGTTAGTCACGCGGGGCTATAAGCTTCACCCCCACCCGCATTCCTTAACTTGTTGACTTCAAACCTCGCACCATACTTGACGACTTTTCCTCCTCCCTCTCTTTCTCCACAACGTCACATCTGTCACGTGCTACCTTTGCCTTTTGTATATATGGTATTCTTATTCTGTTCTGTCATCTCCCCTTTTACCTGAAGAAGACCGTTTGGTCGAAACGTTGTACCCTCCTTTCCTTTGGCAGCTTATCTTTCACCCCATATTCCTACTAATACACTAACAGTGCCCGGCAGAACCCCACATCTTCAGATTCCATATCAAGCCATATCAAGCACATCACTTTATATGAGGCTTATCTAGCCAGATCTGCCCAATTTTCTAGATATCCATATCTGGGTCTGTCATATAGATTAAAGATTGAAACAGCGCAAGGACACGGACAAGAACAAGAAGGTAGACGAACAAGGCGCTGACTTACAACTGAAGTTTATTCGTTCTAATAGCGAGTATAATACTGTATTGTCACAACAAACAAACATGAATAAAAAGCGTGACCTGGATGCCACGTGCTCACTAGCGATCGCTATGCACTGTCACTGTGTGTCTAAAAAAGAACGTTCCTTATCTGATAGATAGTGACGGAGTGCTGACACAGTTTTGTTCCAATCTTCCAATTTCCCGCGCCTCAATGATTTCTCGAGTGAGTTTGTCTTTATTTTTCCTAATCACTTCACACTTGTCAAAGACGGGAGCGCAGCAACAGTCTCGGCAGTGCAGGCCAAGGTGACCTGACACAACTCTAAACACGTTATACTTGTGCTCTCGCAGCCGATCATTGAGGCAACGCCCCGTTTGCCCGATGTGTCTCCTGCCACACGAGAGGGGAATAGAGTACACTACTCCCTCCACACAGTCTACGAATTGGTCCTGGTGTTTTTTGGTGCAACCCTGCTTTTATTTAGAACAGGAGCTCACTTTTCTGCACAGCCCAGACAGCTTCTCCGGAGCCGAAAAAACCACATCAACACCAAACCTACGGCCAACTTTCTTTAGGTTGTGAGATATCTTATGCAGGTATGGTAAAACAGTTACTTTTTTGTTAACCCTACGAGCCTGCTGGGTTGTTTTTTCACGTCCTTTCTTAAGTAGGCTCTCAGCAACTGTCGTCAACAGGTAAGACGGGTATCCCGCATGTCTGAGCCTTGACGCTTGTGTGTCGAAGCTTTCTTTCACCCTGTGGGGGCAGGACTTGAACAGGGCATTTCTAAAACAGAGGTTAACAATTCCTCTTTTCACAAGTTTGGAATGCGCTGAGGAAAAAGGCAAGATGGGTTTCTTTGCCCTTGGCTCATATATCCAGCACACATGGCCATGACCAAGTTGCAGGCTCAGATCCAGAAACCTAATGGCCCCATTTACAGGTACTTCATGCGTCAGCACCAGCGGTTTCAGACACTCTTTGAACGTTGACAGGACAAACGACACAGCAGAATCTATTTCCTCATTGTCACAATCTAGGAGCACCAAATAGTCATCTAAGAATCTAAAAACTTTCCCCACCTTGGTTCCTTCCGGCTTGCCTGACAGGACTTTATCGTGGAACGCAAGAAATATATCGCTAAGTACTGGGGCAATGCATGACACTATGCAAACGCCATTTCTCTGAATAAAAACACCGTCATCCCAGATCGCGAACGTCGACTTAAGGTAACCATGATTGTCAATACATTCTTCCACAGAAGCCAACAGCTCTTTATGGGGAATCGAATAATACAAACCTTTAATGTCAATTGAGCAAGCCAACAAGCTTCGGTCTGGATGGTCTTTAAAATCTGACATTCTCGTACGGGAAATGCCTGTGTAAGGGACGCTTCGGTTTTTTTGTTTAATACTAATTTCAATTCTTATCTGGGCTGATATAGTAATTTTGGCATGTCGGGAATCTCTCTTGTTTCGTATGTTTTCTTATTATTTTTCTTCCTTTGTAGCACGCTGCGAATGCTCGCTATGAGCCTTTCGAAATCGCTTGGCCGCGAATAAAACTAGCTGAAAGTTGCGCTTTTCCTTGTCCACTCCTTCGTGTTCGTCCTTTGTGTTTGCGCAACAATTCTATCCAGTACCTTGTATAGTCCGCACATGTAGATAGTCCGGAGAGTATGATAGTTGAGTTTGGGATGACATCGAAGGGAGCGTAGCCTAAATTACGTCATGTTCGCGTTCACAAATGTACCGCACTTGATGCAGCCCAAATTTAACATTCCGGGATTTTATTGTTTTTTGATGATTACCACTACTATTATTTACAGGTAATGATACCCCGGTTAAAAGTGTCTCGTCAACTAGATAATTAAGATATGTTACACTTGGCACGCCGTGCATGTATACAATCTACATTTTGCGTTGGTTGCCTTCAGCGGAAACAGCTGCCAGCGCGATGGTTTGGCACATGATCGTACGTAGCTAATACACGAGGGCATACGTAACACAATTTTACTATACCGCCGGCGTTTCAGCGAACATTAAGCTTTTGCAGACGCACGCACCATTTTGTCTGGCTCGTGAGGCCTGCGCAACTTGTCTCGGTTGTTACCTCGGAGAGCCGTCCACCTCGGAGTGCCAACATTGGAGAGCTGAGCTGGTTGGAAAATATGTCCTGTGTACTGTTTGCTATTGGTTGAGAATCACCTAACCATAAACTGCTTATCATGTTAATCCACCTAAACCGCTCTCCTGTCGGAAACTGAGTTCCAGGATTCTTTCGTAGGAAACTTGAACAAAGGACGCCATTAGGGAGAAGAGGGTAATGTAGTAACGGTTACAAGTCATTTCGGCACTTCCATAAGTAATCTGAGTACCCTCCGGGTTAGTTTCTAATAAATGAATTCACATGATTAAAAAATTACTCTAAAAAGTATTCGATTACATGTAATTTCATCACTTGCAATCAGTAGAGTACAGGTCTGCGCCTGGATAAGGCCAGAAAATAGAGCAACGGCAGCTGTAACATCGCCGCTTGTCGAAAGTGTCGGTACTTTCATTGATGCTTAAGTAACATGCGCAAGGTGTTAAAAAATACACGAAAAACAACTTTTGCTACGTTACCTTGATTGTTACAGAAAGATGCGACGTTCTAATTATGGAATGTGATCAGTATGCATGAGACTTGGAACAGCTGCCAAGGCCATGAGCTCTGGCTCCTTGCATCACTTGTCTAGTATGTCAACTGACAAAATCGAAAATTCGCCTTCTAGTAAAAACGTGAGATGCAGTACAAAAGCTGCTACATCAGCGCACAAGAAATCTCTATAAATGCAATACATCTAAAAACGAAGGAAAGCACCCCATAATTTGACTATTGCTGCGTTCACAAAAGATACGAAATGCTGTCCTGACTAATAGGACGACGAATTATAGACGTTTGTTATCACCCCGCCGAGGTTTTTCTTTTCTTTCTTTCTTCATTTTATTACCTTAATGATCTCTTGTGAGGCATAAGGGAGTGCATCAAATTCACATTACTTATAATAAAATTGGGAAACACTGATGAGAACAAGAAAGAAAAAAAGCATGACTACACAATAGATTATTCAAATAACTTAACAAGCTCCTGCGTAAAATAGTTGTAGTCATTCGTTGGCACCAAGCTTGAGGGCAGGCTGTTCCAATCCGAAATGCATGATGGAAGAGGTAAGTACTTGGAGTTAGTCCTGGAGAAAATGGGTTCGACTTTACATGGATGATCAAGGCGAGAGGAAATATGACGGGCGGGGGAAAAAATGTTCCGGGTGACCATGGGTTGTAGTAGTCTATGCATGAAAGAGAGCCAGTCAATTTTTCGGCTAGTGTCGAGAGTATGGAGATATGGACCGTTTTAGAGAAGAAACGCTATTTTGGGAATAATCACGTGTGATAAAACGGATGCCACAATTCTGAACGGCTTCGATTTGGTTAATGAGATATTTTTTATTAAAGTTCAATATGATGGACGCATATTCCAGCTTGGCTTTGACTAACGTAGAATATGCTAAATGTTTGACATACGAGTCTGCGAGACAAAGGTGCCTTCTTAAAGATCCCAATGTTTTGTTAGCTTCGGAGCAGATGTAGTCAACGTGATATGTCCATGAAAAGTCTTCAGAAAGGTAAACACCTTGACATTTAAATGTGACCACCCGTTCAATGTAGCAAGATTAAAAAGTATATGAGAAAGAGAGCTTCTTTTTAATTTGGAATATGTCATAATTTTAGATTTTTCCTGGTTAATCGTCACGAGACAAGATTCACACCAAGATAATTTTTTTAGATCACTCTGTTGGATGACGCAATCATCAATGGAGGAACTTTTGCGATAGAGCACAAGGCCATCAGCATGCAGTCTTACGGTGGAGGGTAAGGAAGAAGCAATGTCGTTTATATGAACTATGAAAAGAAGTGAGTCAAGAACTGGACCCTGATGGACGCCGGGGTGACATGTGGTTGGGTGGACAGGGTATTAGCGACGATCACAGATTGGGTGCGATGAGACAGGAAGGCCTGAATCCAGGAGACAATATTATGATTCATGTTCAGATAGGAGAGTTTGGATATTAGTCTGTTATGAGGAACACAGTCAAAAGCTTTTGAAAAGTCTGAGTATTGCACCAGTTTGTTTTAAAGAGCGCATGTTACTATGAAGATCGCAGGTGGGTTCGAATAGTTCGGTAATACAAGATAGGTTCTTACGAAAGCCATGCTGATTAGGGAACAACAGGTTGTTACTATCTAAATGTGACATTATATTGCATAAAACGATGTGCTCTAAAATGTTTCATGGTCGGCTACTCTGAATGACAACACTTGAAGATAAATACGACGTAATAATCTCATCTAAATTTGGTTTTTGCGAACTAACAATCCACTGAACCGGCTCTCCTTGCTTAAATAGAATATTTACTTAAACATTTTGAAAGAAGGAAACTGACTCTTGGTTTATTCGTCGGCTTTACTAAAGCGTTCGACTATCCAGTTCATAATTTGTTACAAAAGAAGTTAGATATGTATGAATTTTGTGGCCATGTATCAAAACTTGTATGTTCACATTTCTCTCCCCGCAGACGGTATGTTCATATAAATGTCCTCTCATATGATATAAGACCGATTATAACGAGGATTCCGCAGGGAAGCATTCTCTGGCTTTTTTATTATATCGATACATATATAAATGACATCGGGAATATTAGTGAATCAACTAATTTTTTTATTAATGCGGACGATGCGAGCTTTTTGTTTAATTGTGGTAACACGTCGGAGTTTATTAATGACGTGAACGAAACACTAGAAATGTTTTTTTGACGGAGTAAACATAATGCATTAAAACAGACGTTTACAATTCCCTGTAATGCCGAATTAGAGCGCAGCTCTTGAGAAGGAGGAGGGGAGGGTACGGAGAGGAGCGTATCTTCTCCTCCTCATCCGTACCCTCTCCTCCTCCCCCTTCCTTCCTGTTCCTCTCCTCTTCCTTCATCCTCCTCCCCCTACTCCATCCTTCTCCGCTCTTTCTCCTCCCTTCCTCCCTCGTCCTAACAGCCTCCTACCTCCCTCCTCCTCCCCTCCTCCTCCCCTCCTCCTCCTCCCCCTCCCTCGTGACGTCACTCGTGGATTTCGTTGAGGCCTTTACGAGTGACCTTCGTGACATCACGATGGTACTCGTGAAGGCCTCGTGAAGGTCACTGTAAAGGTCGTTACCTTTTTCGTGATCTTCACGAGTGGCCTTCGTGACGTCTTTAGTGACCCTCGTGACGTCACACGTGACGTCACGTGTGACGCCATTATGCGAAACGTCCCATAATGCAACGCGCAGTTACGTCGACGGCGACGCCGCTCAAGCCGGAAACGGGTGCCTAAGAGCTGCGCTCTAATAGACGCCGATAAGACAAAAGAGGTTATATTCCGTCCGAAGAATAAACACATCAATATTACCAAGGATTGTTTGTATAAATCTTTCTCCAATAGAAATCATTCCCACGTATAAAACTGGGCGTTATATTTCAAGAAAACATGTCATGGGACGACCATATTAATCTCATCATATCGAAATTATCTAGCACCGTTGGTATTTTATGTCGTCATAGACACATTTTACCCCTTAGAACAAAGTTAGTATTATATAATTCAGTATTTGTCTCGCATTTTAATTATGGTCACTTCATATGGGGTACTGCTACGCGTTTAACCTAAAAAAGATTTTTGTTTAAAAAAGCATCTCTAATGGGTCACTAGAACATTGTATAAGTTATCTTTTTGTTCAGCTTGGTGTGATAAAACATTTATTTATATAAATATCGTTTATGTGCAAGATATTAAATAGAAACAAATTTACCCCACCGTTACCTTAAGAACTTGGCGAAGTTAACGCATTAACCCGGCACGAATCTGGTAGGCTTTACGTAGGCCATTAGTCGTGGGCGGTACGTCAGTCGTTTGAAGTCGAGACATGATGTCCTGGATTTCAGTCTTGTTCCTGGCCTGCGTTCAAATTAAATGTAGGCGCACAAAAGCAAGCATCGTGGTCAGGAGAATCCGGCATGTCCTTTATCGGATGACGCGATAAAAAGTCTGCATCTTGGTGTTCTTTGCCACTCCAATGAACAATTGTGAAGTTAAGCTCTTGAAGTAAAATTGACCAACGAGCCAGTTGGGCTGCCAGATCTTTCTTGTTTTGGAGCCATGTCAAGGCTGAGTTATCGGTCACAACCGTGGTGAAGTGTCGTCCGTAGAGATATGGCCGGAAGTGTTGCATTGACCAGACTAGTGCAAGACACTCAAGTTCTGAAGAATGATAACGCTGTTCTACGTCCGTCAGACGGCGACTTGCGTATGAAACAACACGTCGCGTGTCGTCGTCATCTTGTTGCAACAAAAGAGCACCGAGTCCCTCTCCACCGGCATCTGTGTGAAGATAGGTCGCCTTAGCAGGGTCAAAGCGGGCGAGAATTGGGGCACTCAACAAGGCACTTTTCAGGTCTTCAAAGAAAGCTTGTTCCTCTGCTGTCCATCGCCAGGGTACATTCTTGCGTAGCAGACGAGTCATTGGAGCCGCACGGCGCGCATAGTCAGAAATAAATCGGCGAACGTATGATGCGAATCCCTGGAAACTTTTTATCTCCTTTAAGGATGTTGGAACAAGATACTTGCGAAGGCTTGAAGCTTGACAGGATCTGGTGTAATCCCTTTTTTCGATACAACGTGTCCAGCGCGCTGTACGTCGAACTGAAGTTTTGGGGTGTCGTATATGGGACAAGGGGTGTAACGTCTACACCCCCTTTTTTTTAGAGTGAACGTGTCCAAGGTAGGTTACTTTTTTATACCCAAAGTAACACTTTTCTGGTTTCAAGCGCAGATTGGCTGAAGAGAGCGCATCCAATACTGATGTAAGTCTTTGGAGATGTTCATCGAATGTGCTTCCATACACAATTACATCATCTAAGTACACGAGTGCCATGGTCCACTTCAGGTGGCCTAGCACCCTGTCCATTAGTCTCTGAAATGTTCCAGGTGCATTACACAGCCCAAAAGGCATTCTCGTAAAATGGCAGAGTCCATCCGGTGTCACAAACGCGGATTTTTCTGCATCCTTAGGGTCAAAAGCAACCTGCCAGTATCCTGACATGAGATCAAAGGTGGTGAAATACTCTGATCCCTGTAGTCAATCCAGGGCATCATCCAAGCGAGGTAGGGGATACACATCCTGTTTAGTAAGGCTGTTGATTTTTCTGTAGTCAACACAAAACCGGATAGTACCATCTTTTTTTCGGACGAGCACCACTGGAGAGGCCCATGGGCTTGATGAAGGAACGACCACCCCTTGTTGAATCATGTCTTTAACATGCGTTTGAATAACACTCCGTTCGGATGGAGCAAACCTACGCTGTGACTGGATGAATAGGTCGACTGTCCCCAGTGTCGATGGAATGCTTGACTAAAGACGTGCAGCCGAGTTCATTTGGAGAAAGTGCGACGCAGCTACGATGACGTTGAAGGAGCTGTCGAAGCGCTGCCATATGTTCAGCGTCAAGGTCAGGATTAACATTAAAGTTTTCCCATGGAAGACTGGGTATGTCTGCCTGTGAGTTGAATTCAAGTGCGACTGTATTCACCTGCACTTCAGGGCAGGAGGGCTGTGCGGTTCCGACTTATTCCCCTGGTTTTAGCGCGAGGTCGTTCAATCCAATATTTACAGCCAAGATGACGAAGTTTCCCCGCAGAGAAGATGCCAATGTATGGGGAGAAACAAACTCGTGCCCAGGTTTAGCATGAAGGAGAGGTTCGTAAATGACGTCGCCGCTGAAGCTCTGGTCGGGCGTATTCACTGGAACCCACGCACCAGAGCTCGGGGGTATGCTGACCGTTTTGCACACGTAGACGTTGCCTGTCACGGGTGTGATACTTGCTCTGTCAGTGCAAAGTAAAGCTCGAAGCACTTTCTGGACGTGGTTTAGCGAATCTCTCAGAAGTGCAGTTGTGCCATTCCATACGTTGAAGATAACTCGAGCGGCACCAAGATGTAGCTTGTGCCTTGATAAGAATTTACTGTGATCCATTTTCGATGTTGCGAATCTGTTGTCTCTGGAATGCGGAAACTCCTTATTAAGAAAGTTACTTTTACGGCACCACTCGTACCCAAACACTACCGGGCAAACAGAGTTCTCGAGCACTACGAACTCCACTGGTGATGTACTCTCAACTGTTCTCACTTGCAAAGTGAGAATATCCAGGGTGTGAATTGCCGTACCGTTCACAGTGAACAATCCAAGTGACGTCGGATGAATAAGTGCGTGTGCTGGAACCTAGGACGATGCCAGAACGTTCACTGCTGCTCCAGTGTCAAGAAGAGCATCTTGGTATCCAATACATTCGATCCAAACAGTAAATTTTGGAACCGACGATTGGTTGCTTGCTACTGATGTCAGAGGAAGGTTTAGGGGAGTTACTGAAGAAAGCACCGTACTCGCTCCACCTTTAACCTTGGAAGCTTAATCAGTGGCCTCAGAACGGGTTGGTTGTTGTGGAGGATTGTACTTCTTTCTGCCATGCTGCCTTTTTGTCGCCGAAGATAAGGCAGAAAGTGGTGATAATGGCTCCTGTAGATGCCTAGCCCTCTGCACGAACTCTGTTGCCCTTTAAGCGGTTGCCGCTTTTAGCGCTTGATCCAGGACATCTTTGACGCTTGTAGGTCGTGAAGACGTACAAATACTTGAACTTCTGGATCAGCTATTGCGTCTACAAAAGCGGAGGTGCCATTCTTATCTTTTGCGTCTATTGGGGCTCCAGGATGTGCCTTCACAATCAAGCGCTAGATGTCGACAGCCAACTCCTGAAGGGTTTCGTGAGAGCGCTGACGGCGTAAACTTAACTCCGAGCTGTGCACTTGCTGGATATGTCTATCTCCAAAACGTCGTTCCAGTGCCTCACGTAGGGCCGGGAATAATAGGTGGATACCATCGAATTGGTAAAGCACGTCTAGAGCTGGTCCTTGCAACTGGGAGACGAGCGCGTGAACTTTTGTCGTCTTCCGTCCAGCCGTTGGCTTGTGCAATAACTTCAGCCTGGTACAGATAAAGGTGAACTGGTACGCTGCCGTCGAAGGGTTTTAACTTCAGTGACGGATTAGTCCTAACACGGGTACCTCGGTTCACATTCGTCAAGGGGCTAACTGTTGAAACGATCTCACCTCCATCCAGAGCCGTTGAACAGGTGTTGAAGTCATCTACAGAAATCCCCAAAGCGGCACTTTGTGGCCCATTGATGTCACTCGGAAAAACATTCAAGCCAGTTTGAAGGCGTTCTAGCGGCGTTGGAACGCTCATGGAGAAGCCATTTTCAGCTGCTCGCTGCGAAGTATTGACGGAGTGGGACGTAACGTGCAGTGGACTCGCCATCGAAGTTTAGAAGTGTTCCCACCGCTGCCACCAAAATGGTACAGGCTCACTGGAGTCAACTTCAGTTCCGGCTGACGAAATGCCACTCAATGTTCACAAGGGCACCATTGTACTCCTCGTCTTTCTCTTCGTCTGCCTCTAACAATATACAGATACCCAATTCGAAGTGAAGAACGTTGGGAAGTACCCTTTTTTTAAACAATTACGGCCACCAAAGTACGAAATACACTTTGCCGACTACTCTTAACCAGTTTAGTTGGCAGGAATTTGAACTTAGCAAAATATCGGTGTTCATCCTACAAAAAAAGTTTATTTCAAATGTTTATTTCAAACCAAATTTCCGCTAAAAGCGCTAAATTCTGATGAGTTGATGTTCTCTTTTGCCTTTATTTCAGTGAGGTTATAACTTTCTGGATATGCTTTCACTATTGTGTAAATTGCTTCAATATGCTACTTCTCTTGTATAGCGTTAGGTCTTTTTTGTCATTTGTTTTTCATTTATGTATTGCACATATTTTCAGTTTTGTGTATTTCTTTTGGTGCCTAAATCACGACTGCTAGCTTAGAGGGCTCGGGGCTTGTAAAGCTGTTTTTCACAGCTGTTTTTTTTTACCTTGTCACCTTTTCAATATTTGGTTTGTTAACACAAAAGGCACTATTATTCAGACTTGGACGTAGTTCAAGTACTCTATTCAAGTTACTGTAGTTTTACTACTTTTCTGAGTAGTTGAGTAGCTTTCCATTACGTTTTTATTTCGGTAATTAGTAGTCTACTTGGATTACTTTTTCGAGTAACTGCTACTCAAATTACAAATTACTTTCAAATGTTAGTGCTAGGTTTGCTTATCAACGAACATTGCTGCACAGAAAGAGATAAGATGTTGGATGATGAAGTGATGTTTCCAAGAAAGGAAAACATATGATATAGGCAGGGCGATGAAATGATATCAGAAAATATTGTGTTAAAAAGTACTTGTACTTGATTTTGAAAGTACAATGTATTTATAATACTTTACCTCACTTACGTTGCACCCGGTGAACTTACTACTTTACTTGAAGTACACATCGCGACACTGTTAGCGCGAACACGACATCGGCGCATTTTCGCATTTTACTTCCAAATAGTATTAGCGAGCACAAAATTTTAACGCTTACATTATAGAACTGAATGAGTTCTTTCAGTAGCAATAATAACTTGGATGACATACCTTGGTTTCAAAGAGAAAAACTTTAAAAACCGGCGATCGCTTGTTCGCGCTAACAGTGTCGCGCTCTGTACATAACTTCTCATTTACTCTGTACTTTACTTCAAGTGCTTTCTAGATGTACTTTAAGCAACACTGTAAACAAGCAAAAACTGTCTGCAAAATCAAACTGAGGCAGTGTTAAACCTCAAAGTAGAAATTATACATACGCAGTACATCAGTCACCGAAAACAACAGTGCAAAACAATTAGGCGAGCAGAAGCAAAACCAGCTATTAAAAAATTTCTTTGAAAACGCAAGCCGCTTTATATTTGGTTAGGAGAATTTCGCTAACGGATCAAAACCTATGTACTTTCGTCTTACCATCAAAATATGTATATAAAAGTTACTTCAAAAGTAATTCGCTACTTTTTTACGGTAGCTAGTAATTTACTCAATTACTCTCCGTTTGAGTAATTTCTATTCTACTCAAATTACTCTTGAGGTCAATACTAAGTAACTTAGCTTAATTACTTTTTGGTAACTTGTACATGTCTGCTATTACTACAATTTATATATTTTATTATTATTATCATTACTATTTTTATGATTATTATTATTAATATTATTATTATTATTTTCATTTATTATAATGTAGCAGC
This sequence comes from Ixodes persulcatus, assembly GCA_013358835.2. Taxonomy (NCBI): domain Eukaryota; kingdom Metazoa; phylum Arthropoda; class Arachnida; order Ixodida; family Ixodidae; genus Ixodes; species Ixodes persulcatus. The sequence goes on from JABSTQ010004233.1 coordinate 144,623, forward strand.
AAGAATAGTGATTCCAATAACTGAATCAGGGATGATTGTTTTATGTTCAATATGACGAGACATCACATATTTTGTACATGTCAGGTTATGTTAATGATGTGTTGTATCATAGAGGTTATTGTTTCTGTGTGCTTGAACTTTTCAGGATATTGCTAATGAGACTTTTACGTGCGAACTATGCGCACTGCAGTTCGAAAAACACGACAGGTAGCAAAAGAAATAGAAAACAACATAATAAAAAGCGTTTGAAACAAAATAAGCCACGTAATTCTGGTGAGAAAATACTGGCCTGCAAAGTAAAAATTAGGCAAAGTAATTCACTACGTGCTTTCTTATATTTATTTTAGAATACTTAAAGTTTTATATTCCCTAGTGAAAAATCTGGTAAACACTTCCAGTGGCATCCGGTGAAAACAGGTCAAGTTTCACCTGTTTTCATCCGAAACCAGCGTAGTTTACCAGTCTTTGCTGGAAGATTTGCCGACAGCTACTCTCGGTTACCAGATTGCGCTGGAATTTTACCGGCAGCCACTTTCGTTTACCAGGTGACCCGGCTTCGGTGGAAATTGTACCGGCAGCCATTTTCGTTTACCAGACAACCCGGCTTCGGTGGAAATTTTACCGGTTGTCACTCGTTTCCCCGTTTACCGAACTTCACTGGAAGCCGACGCGAGGGGAACGAAAAGCCGTGACGAGCCGGGGACCGAGTGTTTAATTATATAACCTAGATCACAGCCAGGACGAGTCCCAACGCACCCTCTCCCCCTCGCGTTGGGTGCGTGGGAATACTTAGGGGGACTTTTTTTCCATTTCCTTGAAGAAAACCGGTTTTTTCTCCGTCAAAGCGCAAACTGAGCAACGAACGCACGCTTTCAGTGTCGACTTCCCGTTCCATGAGTGCGACCTGTATCTTCCAGAGCAGCTGGGTGCGCGGATAAAAAAAAAATATATATTTCAGTGCCATGTTGCTTGTGCCTCTTCGACCGTCCGGCTTCAGCAGCATCAGCCATCAAAGAAGACGCCGGAGACGCCGCTGTGACAGCAGCAGGGACGACACCATGACTGTGCTCAGGATTTCGCAACGGCGGCAGATGTCGGTTGCGCATTCGTGGTTTTCGCTAAGCGTGCTACTGGCAGTGTGTGTGTGTGTCCGTGTGGTGCACCTGGTAAGTTTTATTAGTTGAACTTTCGTACACCCAGGAATTTACCCAGCGGCATTGTGAGTACCTTGACATTTTTTGTTTTGCGTCAAAGAACTCGGTTGGTCCTGTTTAGTCTGATTGCTTTTGTCTACAGCTGTTAAAATGGTTTCACTGTTATCGACCCTGTGAAATAAAGACATGGAACTTTCAGGTCTATATGGACTAACCGTTGTAATTGTTACCGAATCGTCCAGCATATGGTGAACATAGACCACCCACAGTTCACAGGCTTCTTTCTAAATGCCTGCTGTTGACGTCAAAAAAAAAAAAAAAAAACTTCAATTTCCGGTGAATTGTGGCGAACCCGGTGTCTTCGGTGATTTTTGTTGAATTCAGGCAAATCCGGTGACTTCCGGTAAATTCCGGCTTTACCGGAAGTGAAAAGAGTCCCATAATCCAATAAAATATATTTTTTACTGGAAATGAAATTCTGGTAAAAAATCCATTTCAAAAGGGTCTGCAGCATCAGCGATTGCGCGCATGAGATATCAAGGGTTTAAATCGTTGAATTTCATTTAATTCGATTTTTATTTTGAATTGTTGCATGCGTTTGGTTACCACATTGTGCACTTCTTTGTAATGTTCATAGGCGATTCAGCACTGCAGGAGAACGCTTCTAAGAAATCTTGAGAATTTCCCATTGGAAGGTTCACTCTGGGGGGAAAAGGCAATTAAATCTTTAACTATTTTGTAATGTCTGGATGGCTAATTTATTAGAACGGTGCTTCACAGAAAAGACTGAAAGTATACTTATTAAAAATCTAAAGCAGTCATTTTGATCGCAGAAATTATTCCAAAACCAAATGCCCAAGTAAAAAGGTCATTGTAACAAAAACTAAATTCATTTAAAAATACATCATTTAATAATACAGCAGATTTTCCGTTGACTGAATACACAGTAAATGCAAAAAGTGTTAGTTTCGTGTCGCTTATGCTTGAATTGAAACCAAAACTCCGCCATGGACTTTTTAATACACATCATCATTTCGTAGGTATTTATACAGAATCACTTACCGATAATTATGTTCAAATGTTATGACCATTTTCATTTAACGCTAAAATAAAGCCCTCTTCCGGTCACGTGGTTTTAAAACCAGTGCAACCGATTTTGCGACCCCCATAATATAGGCAACTAAAACGTTTATAACAATCATCTACAAAAAAAGAAGAAAAAAACATTATGCAAGATTGTTGAACACATGAGAATTAAGATGACTTTGTTGTGCACAGTTTTATGCTCCATTATCCTGGAGATAATATTTTCGTTGTGTCTAGCTTTTGTATTTCAAACTCTCAAACGCCACCGAAACTGTATTTATTTTCTAGTTAAGCTGACAGGGTTTCTGAAGCCACAAGCTCAGAGTACTATCAGTGGCATGTATTTTATCGTTCTCTGCCACGATCTCTGTCCGTGAATATCCTCGGAGACCGTGATCACGCGGTGCAAGACTGAAGGTTGATTAGTCTAACAAGTACGTCGACTCCAACGCCCTGCCCGGTTAGGGTAATAAAAGAGATAGTAAGGCCCGTTCACTCAAATATTTAACGCCATCACACAACGATCAAATACTGACACAAAATGGATTTCTACTGCTGCGTCGGCGCTCGGCCGAGGATCGCCTTTAATCAGTGCTTCGGTTTGCGCTCGGGGTCCAAATCATTGAGTTGATGCTGTCGTTGTGTGATTGTGATACTTAATGAGGGGGCAGTGAGCAGGAAGTAAATATACACAGGAACAACTTGCTGCTGTAGTTAGTAATACGCGAAGAGTGTTCGTTGTGACATCAATGCAAAAAAGAATGTTAAATATATACTGTCAAGATCGATGCGATTTACCATCTCGCCCTCGCACCTTCACTTCTTTTCATGAAAATATTTCATTTAATATTGTAATTATTTATTAGGTATAATTAATTAAACTTAAAAAAATCTACACACATAGTTATCGCACAAATTCATGTGATTGCCTCCGTAGCGTTGAGAATCAATTTGTGCCACCGAAGCTCTACTAAAGGGGTCAGATCCTGAGTGCATAGCTGCTTACTCTATGAATAATTTCTAAAATTATAGCGTTCTATGAGCTACATAATATTTTTAACTATCAAGGAACTCCCTACATCTGCTAGTGAGGCGCGTGTTTAGTGTGTATTTCAAGGCTAGTAAAAGCAAGCCTTGAGACACTGCTTTTTATTCTGGCTCGTTAAGCTGTCGCAGTCACCCCTTCTAAAGTAAGCTATAAATCGATATAAGCAAACCCAATTTAACTTCTCTGGGAGGTCTGCAAGCAAGAACTGAAGTAGAAGTTTGCCAGCGAACAGGGATGCGAGAGGGCTGAAGATCTCCTCGAAGGAGGACCCAAAACCTAAATGAGATCATCACCAGCTCCATGAGGATGCTCTGCGCCTGATCGCTCGCGCCGACCCTCAAGCCAGCAACGAAAAGAGGCTGCGGATTATCATGCGAGGTGCGAAGGATGACATTTTCGGTGGTCTTGTTCGCAACCTCCCTTCTACCGTCGAACATATCATCACGGAGGCCACGAACATGGAACGTGCCCTCCTCGCAAGAGCCAGCCACTACTATCGGCACTCGAGAGTAAATGCTTCTTCGCCATCATGCTACAGTATCAGTTCTAGCATCACTGGCCTCCGCGACATCATCCGTGATGTCGTCCATGAAGAGCTGAAGAAGTTGCTTTCCTTGGCCAAACTAGTGAGAGAGGAGGCCCAGCGCGCCATCCAACCAGAGGCTCCCGTCATCATGAACCCACCCAAAGAGCCAACAGTGATATACGCCGCAGTAGCCCGACGGTCGCGGCCTGCTGCCTCTCTCTACCAGGCGCCACTTGAGGAGACGGCCCCTTCTACGCAACTATCCCTGACGCCAGGAAGATCGAGCGCACGTGCGCAATGAACCAGTTTGTGCCAAGGAAGACCGACGTCTGGCGAAACCGCTGACCGACGACCTGCCATGCTGGCGCTGCGGTGAAGCTGGCCACGTATATCGACGATGTGCTTACCGTGAAATTGCACTTCGAGGGTTCGCGGCGGACGCCCCATACCCGAGGTGCGGGGAGCGACCGCGGGGATATCGAGAAGTTTCTGCGCCGGCCACCATCCCCTGGGCAAGCTCATCCCCGAAGATCCCGCTCGCCGTCTCCGCGCCGTCCCGTGTCGCCTCTTCGTCGGTCCCGTCGAGAGAGCTGTTCGCCCGTTTCTCGCAGGGATAAACTAAGTGCGGCAACGCCTGGTGGTGGTGACGTTGCCGAAGACGACAACAAAGACGCCGGAGCGCTCCCACTTTTCTGACGCCACGCATCGCAACGACGCTTCTGCAACGGTGCCTAACAACCTAAACGTTGCTATCGAGGGCCACGGCACATGGGCACTCTGCACACCGGAGTAGACTACTCAGTCTTGAGTGGGAGGCTCGCCCTCCACATGCGGAAAGTTATGGCGCCCCAGCGAGGACCACAAATTCGAACCGCCGGAGGACACCTTATTACGCCCGTCCGAATGTGCACTGCCCGACTCGAGATTCACTGCGAGACGTGTCTCGTGAAATTTGTCGTTCTAGAAGACTGTGCCAGAGGCGTCATTGTCGGTATGGACGTTCTCCGTGAATACGGCGCCCTCATCGACCTTGAACGGATCAAATTGACCCTGCGGACACCTGTTCCACTTTCAGAGAAACCCAAACAGCGTCAACCGCCGTCCGAGTCGCTGGCGACCCGGTGAAACCTCCGCCGTGATCAAGTGGTTGTACCCGTCGTGACCGATGCAGCTACCTGCGGCGAAGTTGTTCTGGAAGGCAACCTTCAGTTGCTCCTAGGAAGAGGTATTGGCGCCGCAAAAAAAATTGCTGAATTTCGAAATGGGCTCACTGTGGTTCCAGCGAAGAACTCCCGACAAGAAACGCAAACACTACACGAAAGGTGCAGCTGTGGGCCACGTCGAGGAGTTCCGGAACTCCGCCAAAATCGCCGCGATAACTGAAAAATCCTCGCCACCTCAGCAAGACTGTACGCTCCCAGCGCAGACCTGCATTGATCCTAAGCTTCCGGGCCCGAAACGGCGTCAGCTGATTAACCTTCTCGCCGAATAGAGCAACTGCTTTCCGAGTCGTCGAATTTACGCCAAACCACCGTTGCAAAGTACCGCATCGTTACAAAGGACTACGAGCTCTCTGTGCATCGATCGCCGTACCGAGTCTCCGTAAAAGAAAGAGAGGTAATCCAGTAGCCAGTTCAAGAGATGCTGAACGACGACATAATCCAACCTATAGAAGCAGTCCGTGGGCCCTCCTTTTGTATTGGTTAAGAAGGGGCACGCTTAGGTCTGCGTGGACTACTGGAAACGGAACGCGGTGACGAAGAAAGACGTCTATCCACTCCACCGCATCGATGACACGATAGACCGACTGCGCCACTCTCAGTACTTTCATCGATGGACCTGAAGAGCGGCTACTGGCAGATCGAAGTCGACGAACATGACCGAGCGAAGACAGCTTTCGTCGAGTTGGATAATTGTACGAGTTCAAGCTGGTGACCTTCGGACTATGCACGCCGCCAGGAAATTTCCAGCTCTTATGGAAACCGTACGGGCAGGACTGAAGTGACAGAGCTGTCAAGTCCACTTTAACGACGTCGTTAGTGATTGCCTGCGACTCGATGAAAACT
>JABSTQ010004234.1:0-62216 GCA_013358835.2 Ixodes persulcatus
CATCGGGTTATCCAAGCATGCGATATGTGGAGACAAGGGGCATTTATGAGTACTCTTTTTAACTGTTATTTGGCTACCACATCAGATTCAAGATTGATTTTTGTCTATGTGCATTTGGACTCGTCCCCGCACATGGGAGGCAACCATCCTTTTGGTGTGGGACAGACTGTGCGCGCAGTTTAGGTCAATGGAGTATTCCTGAAATTGTCTGCTCACTTTTTTTTATTTATTTTATTTATTTATTGATACTGTCGGCCCTTTACAAGGCCTTTACAGGAGTGGTAATACACACAAGATGTAAAAGAACAATCATACACTGACACTACAAAAAAGTGATTCACCCGGAGGGTAAAAGAACAATCATGCACTGACACTTCAAAAAGTGATTCACTGGGAGGAAAAAAGCAAAAGAAATACATTCAAAACACGAAGTCACGGCACATTATCAAGCACTATACTCTTTATATTTTTAACAAAATCACAGACATTTGTCATAGTGACGGCGTAATTCGGGAGTTGGTTCCATTCCTTTATTGCCCTAGGAAAGAAACTAAATTTAAAACAATCATTTTTGACAGACGGTTCCCTGATGTACATGCTATGACGACGTCTCGTACATTCACTGACGCGTACGTCCATGTAATTATTTTTGTCTATCTTAACTAGACCATGAATGATCAAAAAAATGAATTTCAGGCGGTCGCACTTTGTTCTTAATTCAAGAGAAGGAAGTTCAGCAAGTCTACAGAGTTCGGTGGGGGAATGGTTACGATTATATTTATTAAAGATAAACCTGGAAGCAAGCCGCTGGACTTTATCAAGTTTGGACGAGTTAGCTACTGTATATGGATCCCACACTACTTTTGCGTATTCAAGGACAGGTCTCACCAGTGTTTTGTAAGCTAATGTTTTTATTTCTGGAGAAGCGCTTGCAAGATTTCTTCTGAGGAACCATAGTGCCTGGTTAGCTTTTCTGGACACTTTTTCCGTCTGTGTATTCCATCGTAAGTCGCTCGTAAAGGTCACTCCTAAGTACTTATTTTCTTCTACACGAGGTAGGTTGGTCACATCTATACAGTAATCATAATTTAGGAAACGTTTTTTTTCTTTTTATAGACATAACGACCGATTTTCGAGGGTTTAACTCCATTTGCCACTCGTCGCACCAATGTTTGATTTTGAGGAGTTCATTTTGCAGTTTTAGTTGATCTTGTTCAGTTTCTATTTTATTGTACAAAATACAATCATCCGCAAACAGCTTAATGGGAACTGATATTCTACAGCGTATGTCATCTATAAATATTAAAAATAAAAGCGGTCCTAGCACACTACCTTGTGGAACTCCAGAAGCAACTGGCGCGGGTCTAGACACACAGCCTCCCAACTCAACGAATTGAACTCTCGATGAAAGATACGAGCAAAACCAGTTTGTGATGATGGGGTTCTTAAACAAGGCATTAATTTTAAGCAACAATTTAGGATGAGACACTTTATCGAATGCTTTTGCAAAATCTAAAAATATGATGTCCGTTTGGCCACGGTTATTTATAGTTTGGGAGAGATCGTGAACGGTTTCGATGAGTTGGGTCGTTGTGGAAAGACATTTACGAAATCCATGTTGATATTGAAACAAAATATTGTGATCGTTAAGGAACGTTAAAAGATGCTTTGAAACGATATGTTCGAGAAGCTTAGAGCACGTGTTAATGAGAGATATAGGTCGGTAGTTTTCCACACAAGAAATAGAGCCTCCTTTATGTATGGGGACAATTTTGGCAATCTTCCAGGCTTTTGGCACAGAACCATTATTTATAGACGACTGAAAAATTATAGTAAGATATTTGGCAACCCATTCAGCGTACCGCTTCAAAAACGCATTAGGAATTCCGTCAGGCCCGGGACTTTTCTTTACATCTATGTTGAGCAAGAGGTTAATGACTCCCTCCTCTTGAATTAATAAGTCACTAATTGGAGGATAATCAGCAAAATCTCTACCTCTTGGTAAATGTTGGTTATCTTGAGTAAACACAGATGAAAAAAAGGTATTGAATTCTTCCGCTCGTGTCTGACTGTTGTCGGAAGTAATTTCCTTTTTTCGGGGGGGATTAACATACCGCCAGAATTTAGCCGGGGCTTCCGTAATAAATTTCTTAAGAGTGACATTGTAAAATTTATGCTTCGAATCTTTAACAAGCCTCTTCAGTTCGTGACTCAAACTTTGCAGTGTCATTTTCCTAGAGTCATTTGGTTTAATTGAATTAGCTTTCCTACATCGCTTTATTTTTCTTTTTACATGAATAATTTCTCTAGTGATCCAGGGGTTCTTATTTCTTATTATTTTGATACGCGTAGGCACAAATATACTAATACAGTGTGCTGTCACGTCAGCAAACAAATTCCACAAAACTTCGGTACTAGCATCTAACTGGTAGAGTGACTGGAAGTCGTCGAGCGATTTCTCAAGATAATCTAAAATGCTAACGTCATCTGCTGCCTCAAAATTGAGGACCTTTTTATGCGGAGGGCGACCAAGCCTGCAAGGGCTGAAGTTTAGCGTCATGCATGTCATTTTGTGATCTGAGATGCCTTCAAAAAGTTCACATTCCGAAAGAAGAGGTGTTAGGTTTGTGGAAACAAAGATTAGGTCAAGTAATGATGATGCAGCAGAAGTCGTTCTTGTGTGTTCTGTGACAACTTGAGATAAATTATAACAAAATGCAATTTCCAGTAGTTGCTCGCAGCTCGCCCCGTCTGTTGTTCCCACCGAAAGCGTACTCCAGTCAATGCCTGGTAAATTAAAGTCGCCTACTAACAAGATGTTTTTATTATGACATATTACAGAGTCCATATACTGTTGCAACCTGACTAAAAAGTCAACTGAGGAATTGGGAGGTCTGTATACACCGCCCAGGAGTATAACTCGGTCATTCATTCTAATCTGGACCCATAGAGCTTCGATATCTTTAACCTCATCCAGTACAGTAAATACAATATCGCTTTTGATCAAAATTGCTACGCCTCCGCCACGTGCTTCCCTATCTTTCCTAATTATAGTATAATTTGGCGGTGTAATTTCACTGTCTAAAATATTGCAATGAAGCCACGTTTCTGTTATTACCATAGCGTCGGGTTCGTGTTCAAGAACAATGCTTTCAATTAGGTCAACTTTATTTACAATACTTCGGGCATTTATGTTAATTAGTTTGAAGCGTGCTTTGTTGTGACGTCATTGATCCTTATCCTGCGTACTCGGATATGATGAGCACCGATATCTTTCGTTTCTAACCTCGTCCCAGGCATACAGAACGTTGTTTATTTTGACCTTATCAAAAACCAATCTAGCTTTTGCGCCTTCCTTTCTTTCATCTGCAGTAGAGCTCCACAGGTTCTTTCGTATCTCCACAACTTTTTTTGAGAAATCCTCGTTAATGCTGATTTGGGTACCCTTTAGTTTGGAGCAATTGTTAAGAATTTTCATTTTATCCCGAAAGTCAGCGAATTTCACAATAACAGGCCGAATTCTACCGGGTATGTGCCTCCCAAGTCTGTGAATTCTTTCAATGGAATCAACCTTAACTTTCAGTATACCATCAAATACCTCATGAGTTTCGCTTCTCGCAAGGACTTCTTCCGTTTCTGGTGTTGCTTCACTGATCCCTCTAATTATCAAATTATTTCTTCGGGATCGATTCTCAAGATCGTCGATTTGCTTGTATAAAGAAGTAATTTCGTGATCGTGACTGGTAAGCGTGGTTTCAATTTGATCAAGCCTGCCACTGGTTTCATTGACGATTTGTAATTTTTCCTCAATCGTGTCTAGCCTATTTTGCAGCTTCTGTATATTGATTTCCGAAGAGTCTTGTTTTACCTGAATTTCGTTGACCTTTTTAAGGATCTCTTTTTGGGTCTGGAGCAGCTCAGAAAACATCTTTTCAGTTATGGGCCCAGGGTTTTCTTCAACATCGCCGGATAGTTTAAGTAGCATGCCCGCCACAGACAGACAATCATAAACACACTGGCCTAACACACGTGGACACGGCAACACAACTAAGGCAACGTAGTCACTACGGAACCCATATTTGCGATCACCAACCTGCGTGAACGTGATCGGGTGCATGTTAGCCGATGATGCCACGGCAGGGTTGCCGTGTCCACTGGAGCTGGCGGCCGAGGGCATGCTTCTTTTATACTTTTCGCCAGGCAAGCAGGGGTCTCCTGATGACGTCATCCTGCGCAGGGCTGCTGCGCCGGGAAAGCCTGCCGCGTGCGTAGATAGTGACGGTGCAATCTTTGTTGCGTTCCGCAGTGAGTCGCCGGTGACCACGAAGCATCCCACAGGCGAGGATGCCTTCCACGATGATGAGGGGAATAACAGCCAGCCGATGATTATCTGCGTGAACGTGATCGGGTGCATGTTAGCCGATGATGCCACGGCAGGGTTGCCGTGTCCACTGGAGCTGGCGGCCGAGGGCATGCTTCTTTTATACTTTTCGCCAGGCAAGCAGGGGTCTCCTGATGACGTCATCCTGCGCAGGGCTGCTGCGCCGGGAAAGCCTGCCGCGTGCGTAGATAGTGACGGTGCAATCTTTGTTGCGTTCCGCAGTGAGTCGCCGGTGACCACGAAGCATCCCACAGGCGAGGATGCCTTCCACGATGATGAGGGGAATAACAGCCAGCCGATGATTATCTGCGTGAACGTGATCGGGTGCATGTTAGCCGATGATGCCACGGCAGGGTTGCCGTGTCTACTTGATGGTATACGAATGACAACAGTAGGCACTTCAAGAGGACAGCACCGACAGCAGGCAGATTAGCTCTGGACACAGCTTTCCCACAAGTGGACCGGCCTGCCTGTAGTAATTGTTTGACGGAGAGGCAACAATGTCGGAAGTTCGGTGGTTCAATGATCAGGCTGCTCCTTGGCAGCAGGAGACATTCAAAAAGGGCTGGTAGAGCGGCCAGGTGATGGGGTACCGTGATGGGAGACGAGTAGTGGCCGGGGTTCACAGTCAGCGCGAACCCTGCCGGCGACAAAGCAGAGGTGATTGACTTTTAGGTTTAGATTTAATTAGTTATAGAGCAGAACATCAGAACTGAAGAAGAAAAATGGCAAAAGAGGCGCAAGCTCGGGCTCGAACTTGCACTCATAATAGTACAAATAGTGTCTGTGACGACGTAACAAACTAGTAAAAGCCAATTATTAGATTCTCCTTTCCTTATATTTTTTTAAACAAAACCTCAAGAAAGACATTAAGGGGGTACAGAATCAAAACTTGGAATATCCCCGGAACACTTCGAAATGAGTGAAATATGATTCATGATATCCGTAAATGATAATCACACGCTTGTATTTTAAGCAGATAGCTATATTTTTTGTTCCAACCGACAGATTCTGGCGAGCGCTTCAAAATCAGCATCAAGTTGGCACGACAAATCTCGGGATATTTGCCCGTGACGTCACGCTCGCAACGTCACGGGCCCATAGGAAGCCAAGGGTATAGTAATTACGATCGTCGTCACTAGGTGGTGCCAGCTTCATCGTCAGCGCGTTACAATACTGCAAAGTGGAAATGCCCGAGGTACGGTGTACTAGACCGGAGAGGTGCGCCAAGCGCCACTTGCTCCCGTGGCGTAGCTCCTGATGGGCCCGTGACGTGAGACATTCCAACAAAGCTCAGACTTCAACTACCAGGTGGTATTAGGAAATTGTTTTATTTGTTTTAAAACTGCTTTTCTTGCATTTGCAGACGAAAGACTGCTGTTTGTGAGCTGCTGTCATGAAGCAGACCATGTCTACACAAAGAAATAGGCGCTAAAATTTTGCTTCCGTACCCCATTTATTTATTTATTTATTACATGTACCCTCAGGGCCTTTGGCATTGAAGAGGGGAGTGGATATACAAAGATAAATGATGAAAAAATAAAATAAAGCAGTTACTAGAAGTATAAACAAATGGCATCTATTCATACAATATTGGCTAAGGCGTTCTTGAACAGTTGGAGGTCTTCGATTGAAGCTGTTGGTACGGGAAGGCGATTCTATTCTTCTGATGTGCGTGGGAGAAATGACTGAAAAAAAGCATTAGTCCTGCACGATGGGACGCCGACCTTATGGACGTGATCTAATCGAGATGAAACGTATTGGGGAGGTAAAATAAGTTGGGCGCGGAGATGGGGGTGATAAAACAACTTGTGAAAGAGGCAAAGACAAAAGTTTTTACGACGAGATGACAAAGACGGTAAGTCGAGGCTGGATTTCATTGTGGTTATGCTCGCAGTTCTGTTATAGTTGGACAAAATAAAGCGAACAGAGTTATTCTGGACCATTTCGAGTGAGTGAATTAGATTTTCATGACAAGGATCCCAGACTGAAACGGCATATTCGAGTTTTGGACGAATTAGTGCTTTGTAAAGTAAAAGTTTTAGAGATGAGGGAACTTTCGCAAAATTACGTCGAAGGTATCCCAACATACGGTTAGCGTTATTAATTATATATGTTATATGAACTGTCCAAGTGAGATTTGATGTGATGTGAATACCAAGATATTTATAACTAGACACTGCGTCTAGGGGCGAGTTATGAAGATGGTAAGCAGGTAGATTATGACTTTTCCTGGACACACGCATAAATTTACATTTGTTAATGTTCAATTTCATGCACCACGTTTTGCACCAAACTGAAATAGCGTTAAGATCGGACTGGAGCGTGTTAATGTCATTTTCACAAGTTATTTCTCTAAATACAACACAGTCATCGGCAAACAAATGAATATGTGAAGAGACACAAGAGGGTAGATCATTAATGTATATAAGAAAAAGAAGAGGTCCGAGCACAGAGCCTTGTGGCACACCGGAGTGAACGCCACTCGGCTGAGAGAGATGATTATTAGCTACAATGAACTGCGAGCGGTTAACCAGAAAGCATTCAAGCCAGATAAGAAATTTTGGATCAAGGTTAAGTTGGTGCAATTTATAGAGTAATAGCTTATGGCATACCTTATCAAAGGCTTTTGAAAAGTCTAGAAAGATGCAATCGGCAAATGAGGAATGGTCAAGAATGACATTTAGCTTATGAAGGACTGATACCAACTGTGTTTCACACGAGTAGGTTTTTCGAAAGCCATGTTGTGACGACGTGAAAAACGAATTAGTTTCAAGGAATTTGGCGAGGTTCGAAGACAGTATATGTTCGAAAATTTTACATGGAATGCTGGTGAGTGATATTGGTCGGTAATTAAGTGGAGAATGCTTGTTACCTGATTTATGGAGTGGAATCACCTTCCCGACCGTCCACTCAGCTGGGACACAACCATTATCGATTGACTGTTGAAAAATGTTTGATAGCATAACTGAACAATAAAAGCTCGTACATTTTAAAAATTTGGGGCTAATGAGGTCACAACCAGGAGCGGAGGAAAGTTTGAGTGATCTAATTATGCTTTCGACCCCTAAAGGCTCTATGATTATCGGGAACATAGTAGGGTAATCGTAAGAATTGGTGGTCGGTAGTGGGACGTTGGAAGTTACAGAAAAATTACGCGTACAAATTTCATTGAAGATAAACGGACATTGTTGAGGGGGAATCAGATTCCCTGAACTGTCAACTAGTGAAATATTAACATCATCAGCAGGGTTTATCACGCGCCAAAATTTTTTTAATGTCGGTGGCAAGCATTGATGGTAAGGTAGTTTCATGGTATTTTTCTCTGGCTTTTTTTATTGCCGCCACATATTCATCAGAAGCCAGTTTGTAAGCGGTCCAACGAGCATCGTCTGAGGATGATTTGGCCGATCTGTACAATCGCTTTTTTCTGTTAGATAGACGTCTGATGTGGGGGTTAAACCAGGGAGCATTACTGTTAGATGTGATAGTGCGGGTAGGAATGTACTTATTAGTTAAGTCGTTGATCTTGGCCACGAACATATCCCAGTTGGATTGCACGCTGCGAATTTCAAAGTCCTTCAAAAATGTTTCGAGGAAGACGGATAGATCACTATTAATAGCTTCAAAGTTTGCCTTTTGGTAATTACGAATAGTTTTCAATTTACTTTTAGACTTAACGCGCTGGAGGTTGACGTGAAATGACAAAAGGGAATGATCACTCAAGCCAGGTAAGTAAGTAATTTCTGAGATGAGATCAGGGCAAGGTGTTAGTACAAGGTCTAGTGTATTCGCGACTGATTCGGTTCTTCTTGTGGGTTGCTTGACAAGTTGCGTGAATGAAAACACAGAACATAGATTTAGAAATTCATCTGCTAGAGTGGAAAAAGGTTGCATACAAGGCGATTCGCTGTCCCACGAAATATTCGGAATATTAAAATCGCCCAGTAAAAATAAAGGTAATGTAGGATGACGAGACACAACTAGGTTAATTACATCATGTAGCTCGTTTACGAGGGTGGAAGAATAATTAGGGGGACGATAGCAAACACGAACGATAACTCTTTGCTGATTTATTTCGATAATAGCCAATACTATTTCCAAGTTACTGGGGATATGAATACACTGGGAAGGCAATTCCTTAGAAATGGCCAAAAGAACGCCGCCGCCTTGACGCGTTGTGCGGTCGCAGCGATAAACAGAGAAACGATGTGCTGCCTCAAAGATTTCGTGATCGCGAAAATGAGGATGCAACCAGGTTTCAGTTAATGCTATGATATGAGAATTGCAGGTATCTATAGCTGAGGTTAGTGAATCGCGCTTATTAGTTATGCTACGAATGTTACAGAAAAGAACCGATACATCAGATACGTTAAGACCACTGCCCCTCGCGTTTCCCTATCTCTCATCGTGTGCTGAGGCTCTCGGCTGGGGGTTATCAGAAGCGCGTTGGGGCGCAAGTTCGACTACGCTCTCAGTTGCCAAGTCATACACGTATTGCTTTTTGTTTATCACGAGCTTATTGTGGCGCAGTTGGAATGTCGGTGACTCACGTTGGTTTTTAGCAAACTCGATAAGTTTTCTTCGAGCATTACGCGTGGCGGGCGAGAAATCTTCGCTAACAGTAACGTTTATTAAAGCATTAAAGCAGAATGAAAAACTACTGCTCTCCCATTCTTCATATTTTTTTAACAGTAGCTATAGGGAGACTACATTAATAAAAATACCAGAACACGCCACTTATTGTCCAATACACACAAGTAGTCAATGAGAAATGATATTGGAAAAACTTCATATCCGAGAAAAGTTAGTCATATTTGAGATAGTTGCAGTCGTAGGAAAATGTCGGCTTAATGGCTGCTGTGTAGGTCACAGGCATTTGCGATAAAAACGTTTTCTTAGAAGAAAGACCGAAAGAGAAACAATTAATTTCACAGCACTGCGATTCACCGAAAGCACCCGTCTTGAACGGAGGAGATGCTAGCTCCTTCACGTACGGGCAGCTGTCGATGAAGCTTCGTGTTGCGTGCTGGTGCACGCTGGTTCTTCGGCATAGGGTTTTGAGCGAGGAGGCCAATGAAGACAGCGGCCGCCTTGTAAACACCAACTTCTTGGGAGGCCGGAGCTGGGTGGCCATCTTGCGCGCTGACTATATTCCATTCATCCCTAAGCTGAGACTGCGGTGAAAGCTACGTCCTCAATGGACCAGTCATACCTCCTTCTTTCGCCACGTGATCAAGCTCCCGCTCATACCCACACACCGAGGACCGGGTCAGGTGATGAAAGGGAGGCGGCTGATTGGTTCAGCGGGCACGTAGTTCCCACTGCAGTCTCAGCTCAGAGCCGTGTATAGAGAGTGTTTGGTCAATGGGAGGCGCAGGCAGAGCCTGGGCGTGCACCAGAAGCAGAAAGTGGGCTTGTCATTCTCTCTTGGCCAACCAGAAGCCTAAAAGAATCCCTAGTGGTAGTAGCCAGAAACTGTTTAATCATAGGTATATGTTAGTATATGGTTTTAATAAGCACGTAAGTGTGAAGTGTAGTGACCCTTCATGGTTGAAAATAGGGTGCACAGGATGTTACGATCATGATCATGCAGAAAGATGTAAGAAACAAATGTGCCACTCAACTCTGCTTTGCTCGGGGAGAGTGTGACCGCTCGGACGGTAGGTTCCCGGCCCTCGGCGCACGAATTATGTCGATCGTTCCGCCAGTCGCACTCTTCCACCATAATTTCGGATGACCGTGATTGAAACATCACATGCACCGCATTTTCAGTCACCGAGAGTTACTCTGACGCACCTATTAAGTTTGTTTCTCGCAACCAACGCCATGGGTATTATTTCCGGCTTCTGATTGGCCACATTCGAATTTGTGAAGACGCCGTGGAACACGCCCAGCCCGCTTTCGGCCAATGGCGCCTCCTCATTAGTCTCCTATACTTCCCAACGAATGGCCAAACTTTCTACATATATGGCTCTGTTTCAGCTTAGGGTTGAACGGAGTATAAGGCAACATGTCTCAATGCAATGAAATTTCGTAAAGTCCAAAACCGAATACAGCAGAGCGACCGGCCAAGGGGAAAATATCAGAAGGTTTGAAAGGCCACGTCTTGCAGGGCAGACTGGTAAACTGAACGATCACGAGCGTTGGAATACTGTGAAGAACATCAGGGGCTTATTTACTGTCGTGAAAGAACTGAAGGAACACACGTGTTGGAACACTGCAAAGAACCTCAGAAGCTTATATACTTCCCTAAAAAAACTGAACGAGCACGAGCGCAAGAACGTTGTGAAAACCCAAAGGGGCTCTTTTTTTTGCCCACAAAAGAGTTAAACAGTCGAAAAAACGGGATTGGCCGTCAGGCTCGGCCAACGCACCAAATTATAGCGGTAGCTGACGCGCCGAAATATAGTGGTAGCTGACGCACCAAAATATAGTGATCCTCTGGTGGAGAGGCGACGATGGGTGTGGTTCAACGATCCGGCTGCTACTTGGCAGCAGGAGACATCCAGGAAGGACCGGTAGAGCGGCAGAGCTATGGGGTGCCCTGACGGGTGACGAGGCAGAGGTGATTGACTTTTAGGTTTAGGTTTAATAAATCATAGAGCAGAACATCAAAACTGAAGAACGCAAACGGCGAAGAGGCGCAAGTTCGGGGTCGCTCTGGCGCTTGTAAAAGCACAAATAGCGCCCATGACGACGCAACAATCTAGTAAAAGCCAATTACTACGCTGCCACTGAATTTCAACCTGCTACTGAATTGGAAAGTTTGCGCACTAGGTACGTACAGCCAGGGGATCACAACCACGACGGGTGCAGCTCAGAAATTCAACCAGTGCGAGATTGATGAAAACAGTACGGGCGACACAGTCACATACCTCTGAGCATGTTTACCCTGCCGATCCTCGGTCTCAGTGTTCAATGGTTCAACAGGATCAGATATGCAACTAATCATTTTATTGAAATATTCTTTGCAATAAAATACGGCAAAAAGATATCCTCACCTCAGTTCGGCAAACACCCACGTCGTTTGTTGTTGTTATGATGCCACAGCTTCACCATTCCACGGTCCACGGCCGTCGTCGAGACCAGTGTTGCGGCTCGCGCTGACAAAATGTTTATTCCACCAATTTACGCGAATTGCACAGCAGATGTGATCTTGGCGGATCTTCAAGGATCACGAAAGCTAAGGAAGAAAATAATGTATAGTCTTTCTGTAGTTATCTAAGTTACTAATTTTATTTACGACTGCCTGCACGTGAATATCGGATTCGAAAGTGACCCCCCCCCCCCCCCCCCTGTCGTAACCTGCAGAAAGGTGATCATTCCACAGCGGTTTGTGGTCGTCACTTTGCCCAAAGGCTAGTAACTTGCCTTTTGGGGTAGTCAAAGCCTCCAAAGCGCCAGTTCACTATCCAGGGAAGTCATTTTTTCTTAGAGTGTATGCCCCGGCTCTTCCCGCTCCTCCCATTGACCGAACTCTCCCTATTTACGGCTCTGGCTTATACTACTTCTAAATCTATGCGAAATAACGATACTAAAAGTCACTCTATTTTCGACTATACTTCAATTCTCAAGCTTAATTCCGAGTTTACAAAACGACATATGGCGGACGCAAAAACATAGTTTTGCACATTATTATCTTGTTCCATTTTACGCTACGCATGGGGTTTGAAGCTGCCATATTTCTACTTGATTACACAGAAAATCGAAAACCGTCTCTGAGGACACCGATATACATCTTTTACTGAGACCCACCAGCCCCTGCCAAAAGAGACCATGCCAATGTTCCCAAACAAATTCTGTTCATTACGACGCGATATAGTTTCGGTTTTGGGGTTTTGTTTTGATTGAGATGGCTCTCTAGAGTGCCTTTTGTACTGTTACAACTAAGTGCCTAGCTGTTGAGTACGTGCTTGCACCGAGAATCACCTTCGCGGTGTAACAAGCATTGCCGCATGTTGTGACCGTGCTTGACTTGACTAGCTTGCAGTCGAGAGCTGCATGACCTGCAATACAATACAAATTACCCCGCGTCTACATCCCTGCAGCGCACCAGAATAGTGTCACGAATGACAAATGATGAGGCAATAAAAACTGAAGCAAAGAAAAAGTTTAAGGGGGAGAACTTCTGCTCAAGACAAAATAGACAAAGGCTAGCGTCGCAGGCATCGATGGCGGCGAAACAGCAGGATTGAACACTGGGACGAGACTGGCTCCGCTCGCCATTCGGAGTCTCTTATGTACCCGCGTTTGTTTCTGCAACATTCGGCGTAGAACTTTCGGCACGGAGAACATTGGGAACTCCAACAATGTGACGTGGTGGGCTAGTTGGTTTGAGGTGAATATATTGGGAAGAAACAGCGGCAAAGAAACTTGGGCAAGAGTAAAGGAACAAACACGACAGTCAGCGCCGTCCTGTCGTGTTTGTTCCTTTACTCTTGTCCAAGTTTCTTTGCCCCTGTTTCTTCCCAAGATTGCGAACTCCATCAGACGATTATGTTCTCGAACTAACGAGAACACCAAAATGAAAGAGTAAATAAAAGAATATTCCGCTGACTGGAATCGAACCTAGACCTTCCACGCGACAGTCAAGCGAGGTAACCATTGGGCCACACACGCGCTCGCTCGGCGATCCGCGTGGCATTACTCCCCACTTTAAAAAGAGCATCGTCCCGATGCAGCTTGACGGGAAATGAATCAGAAAAACAAACCAAAATAATGGCAAACTGCGGAGGCTTGTAAAACACAGTCCTATCGATTGTAGTCGCTATTGTGGCCGTTAAACAATGGGCAGTGCATGGTATACGTACGACTTTAATAAAAAAAAGTATACTATCAACTATTGATGTAAGTGATGGAGGCAGATGATCCATATTCATTTGAGCTCAATTGGCACAAAGATATTTTCCTGACGCCATCTTACTCTTTCCTTTCGTGACGTCACAGCCAGGATTTACATTTCTGTGATTGGCAAGGTTTGCCTCGCCATGAACCGGCGATTGGGCAGGTATTATAATAATATGGGATGCAACGGTTTGGCCAAAGAGAACTTGGACCACAGTGACGCAATTGGTCACGCACGTCCGTATAGTCACCGACAGCTTTAGAAACGCAGAGCATTGGGGGGGGGGGGGGGAGGGGTCCGGGCATCTCATTATCACTCCACAGCCAATGAAATAACAGCATGAGCCAATCAAAACGTTGATGAACCAATCACGATGCCACAGGCGTGCATATCCACGCCCCCCATTTTTAATGCTGTCGGGGACTATGAGGGTTGCCATGATGTCAGAACGCCAAGCTCTTATTGGCTATAGGAAAAATGAAAGCCGTTTACAACTCCCCGTAACGCCGGATTAGAGCGCAGCTCTTGAGGAGGAGGATGGAAGGGTACTGAGGGATAGGATGGTAGGGAACTGAGAGATAGGTGACTCCCTGAGGTCACGTGACCTCAAGGGGGGGGGGGGGGGTCACGTGACCTCAGGGGGTGTCACGTGACATCAGGGGGTTACGTGACCTCAGGAGGGTCACGTGACCTCAGCGGGGAGTCACGCGACCTCAGGGGGGGGGGGTAACCCTCATGACCCTCGTGAGGGTAACCTTCGTGAACTTCGTGAGGGTAACCCTCGTGACCCTCGTGAGGGTAACCCTCGTGACCCAGGTGAGGTTAACCCTCGTAACCCTCGTGAGAGTAACCCTCGTAACCCTCGTGTGGGTTACGAGGGTTACAAGGATTTATTTATTTATTTATTTATTTACCCTCAAGGCCTGAGGCATTATAGAGGGGAGTGGGTTAAATTTCATAAGATAGAACAACATTGTGCAGTTATTAGTATACACAAATGAGAGACTCCTAATCATACAATGGTAGCTAAGGCATTCTTGAAAAGATTGCGGTCTTCGATGGCTGCTGTATGTGCGAGAAGGCGATTCCACCCATCTGATGTGCGTGAGAAAAAGGACTGAAAAAAAGCGTTAGTTTTGCAGAGTGGAATTCCAACCTTTAAAGCATGATCCAACCTGGATGAGATATACGGGGGAGGTAAAATAAAATCGTGCGCAGATATGGGTGATGAAAGAGCTTGTGAAATAGACATAGTCGAAATAATTTACGGCGAGATGCTAGAGTTGGTAGGTTGAGGCTAGATTTCATTGAGCTTATGCTGGCAGTTCTGTTATAGTTAGATAGGATAAAACGAACTGAATTATTTTGAACCATTTCAAGTGAACCTATTAAGTTTTCTTGGTAAGGATCCCACACAGATGAAGCATATTCACGTTTTGAACGAATTAGTGTTTTATATAACAAAAGTTTTAAGGACGAAGGGGCTTTTGAGAAGTTACGTCGGATGTACCCAAGCATTCTGTTAGCGTTGTTAGTAACATACGAGATGTGTGCGGTCCAGTTGAGATCGGCTGTAATGTGAATACCAAGGTATTTGTAAGAAGTGACGGTATCAAGGGGACGGTTATTTAAAAAGTAGGTGGGAAAGCTATTTGCTTTTCTAGATACGCGCATATATTTGCATTTATTAACGTTTAGGTCCATATACCATGATTTGCACCATTCAGAGATGGCATTAAGGTCCAACTGAAGGTTAGTTATATCGTCATCACAAGTTATTTCACGAAAACCCACGCAGTCATCGGCAAACAAGAGGATGTTAGAAGAAACGCAAGAAAGTAGATCGTTTATGTAAATAAGGAAAAGGAGAGGACCAAGAACAGAACCTTGCCGCACACCGGAGTGAACACCAGTTGGCTACGAGTTAGAGTTTTTAGCTGAAACAAACTGTGAACGGTTAAGTAGAAAACATTCAATCCATGCGAGAAGTCTGTGATCAAGGTTAAATTGGTGTAGTTTATATAGTAAAAGTGTGTGGCATACCTTGTCAAATGCTTTAGAGAAGTCTAAAAAACTGCAATCGGCAAATGAGGAATGGTCAAGAATGATGTTTAGTTTATGCGTAAATGATACCAATTGAGTTTCACAGGAGTAAGTTTTGCGGACGCCATGCTGTGAAGGTGTGAAAAAGCAGTTTGATTCAAGGAATGTAACGAGATGCGAAAACAAATGTGCTCAAGAAGTTTACAAGGAATGCTGAATAGTGAAATGGGTCGGTAATTGAAAGGAGAAGACTTGCTACCTGATTTATGGAGTGGAATCACCTTCCCGACCTTCCATTCACCAGGAAGATAACCGTTGTCGAGCGACTGCTGAAAAATCTTAGAAAGTATAATAGAAGAATAAACACTTGTACTTTTCAAAAACTTGGGATTAATTGAATCGCATCCAGGAGACGAAGAAGGTTTAAGTGATCTAATGAGGCTCTCTACACCAGTAGGTTCAATGAGTATGGGAGACATGACGAGATAGTCAAAGCCCTGAGTATCGGGTATGGGGACACCTGAAGTTACAGAAAAGTTGCATGAAAACACTTCATTCAGCACCAGTGCACACTGGCTAGAAGGAATAACGTTTCCAGTGCTGTCAACTAAAGTGATCGTATCCTCATCTTTTAGTTGTATAATACGCCAAAATTTTCTAATGTCGTTTATTAACATTGATGGCAAAGTGCTTTGATGAAATTCTTCCCTAGCATTTTTTAGTGCAGGTACAAATTCGTCGGAGGCAGGTTTGTAAGCAGCCCAGCGGGCACCATTACTAGATAGTTTAGCTGATTTATATAAGCGTTTTGTTTTTGTTTGATAAACGTTTGAGGTTACGGCTATACCACGGAGCATCACTATTCGATATGATGGTGAAAGTGGGAATGTATTTATTAGTTAAATCATTCACTTTATCCACAAAAATGTCCCAATTAGTTTGTACAGTGCGATTATCAAAACCATTCAAAAATTATCAAGAAAAATAGACAGTTCATAATTAATAGCTTCAAAATTTGCTTTTGTATAGTTGCGAATAGTTTTAAGTTTTTTAAGGTTCTTTGGTCGCGACAAGCAAATCTCGAAATGTAAGCAAACAATGATCGCTTAAGCCAGGCAAGTAACTAATCTCGGAGACAAGATCAGGCTGGGATGTCAAAACAAGAACAAGGGTGTTTGCGACAAATTGTGTTGTCCTTGTAGGTTGCTTAATAAGCTGTGTAAAGGAAAATACAGAGCACAAGTTCAAGAATTCAGTGGCTAAAGAGGTGACGGGGTCTATACTGGGCGGTTCACAGTTCCATGATATATTCGGAATGTTAAAATCACCAAGCAGAAATAAAGGAAGCGTGGGGTATCGAGATGAAACTATATTAATTACATCATGAAGTTCATTTACAAAATTGGGAGAAACCGTGGGGGGTCGGTAACAAACACCAAGAATGATTTTCATATTACTTATTTCAACGACAGCCCAAACAATCTCAAGGTCGCAAGGAATAAAAACACACTGAGATGGAAAGCTTTTTGAAATGGCCAACAAAACACCACCACCTTGTCGCGTTGTACGGTCGCAGCGATAAATCGAGAAATGCCGAGCAGATAGGAAAATTTTATGATCACGAAAATGCGGATGCAGCCAGGTCTCGGTTAGTACGATGAAATCAGCATTGCATGTATCGATGGCAGAAGTTAAAGAATCGCGCTTGCTCATAACACTTCGAATATCGCAAAAAAGAATCGATGCATGAGATAAGGAACGTCCACTGCCTCTCGCGTCCCGCTAGGACATTGTGTGTGTTGAACAACTGGGCTGTCGGTTGTCTTGTGTTGATCTGGGCACAAGTTCAACCACGTTATCAATTTCGGCAGCGTAGACGTATTGCTTTTTGTTTAAGACAAGCTTGTTATATCTTAGCTGAAACGGAGGTACCCCGGGTTGATTTGTAGCGAAGTCGACAAGTTTACCCTCACGTTTGTTACCCTCACGAGAATAAAGTCAACAATAGAGTGACTTTTAATATCGTTGTTTCGCATAGATTTCAAGAGTAGTATAAGCCAGAGCCGTATATAGAGAGAGTTTGGTCAATGGGAGGAGCGGGCAGAGCCAGGGCGTGCACCAGACACAGAAAGGGGGTTTTACATGCTCTTTTGGCAAACCAGAAGCCGAAAACATTCCCCTTCCGGTGGTAGGGAGAAAAAGTTTTAATAAGTGCGTAAGAGTTAAATGTAGTAACTCTTCATGCTTGAAAACATGCTCCATGTCATGTTTCGATTATGATCATGCAAAAAAAAAATGTAAGAATCGAATGTGCCGCTCGAACACGTTTTTGCTCGGTTGTAGTCTGACCGGTCGGACGGCAGGTTCCCGGCCCTCGGCGCCTGGCCTACAGATTACGTCTAGCGTTCTGCTAAATTTTCATTTTGCACGACCGTGATTGAAAAATCACGTACACCATATTTTCAGTCATTGAGAGTTACTCCGACGCACTTATTAATTTTGTGTCTCATAACCTGAGTATTACTCGGGGTTTCTGGCTAACCATATCTAAATTTGTGGAGATGCCCTGGAACACGCCCAGTCCGCTTTCGACCAATGGCGCCTCCTCCTTTGCCTCCTATACTTCCCAATGTATGGCTAAACTCACTCTATATAGGGCTCTGGTATAAGCTACAAACTCTTGCAGTTTTAATAAAGAGGAAACACAGGTCATTAATTGTTCGCGAAAACATCGCAATTATAAAATTTGCTTGTGTGCATTTTGCAATATAATACCGTTTCGCTCATTTATGCAGTATACTATAGCCTAAAAACTGTCACTGTCCGGGAACGTTACATCAACACCATTCTTCATCTTACGGGTAGTACAAGGTGTCCCCCAAGAAAATTTACAGCTTTTTTTTCACCGCAAATGTAAACTACGCATCGCCGAAGGTTCATTCTCCACCCAAATGCAGCGCTAGAGGTCCGAACCAGATGCCAACATTTTTTCAGGAACCGTTATATTAAAAACTTAATGGGAAAATGGCGGCCAACAGATCTCTCGAATATATTGAGCTCTATGTTGCCAGAAACCAAAAATGGGTCACAATGGGTGCCATTTTCCCATCGAAATTTTTCAGAAAATCACAAACCTTTTTAAGCAGATATCTGTTCTTGCTGGAACTTTGGCATCTGGTTCTGACCTTTAGTGCTACATTTTGGTGCGGAATAACTGTTCGGCGATGTATATTTTATTTTTGCGGTTAAAACACACACTAAACGTTTTTTAGGGGAGCACCCTATACATTGACCTAATTTCGGGATGCATCTTGGTGAAATACGTACAATGCTTTCTAAGTAGCAACTCAATAAGTTTGAAATAGAAAATGTGTTTAAGATTTGTTGAAAATTTTATATTTTTATATTTTGTGCAATTGCACACACAATATATGGAATTCGCATTTAAAATTAGACTTTCTCTGATGCAAAATAAATTTACCTTCGGTAAAAAAAAAAACAGCAGCAACAAAACTGCTGTATTTATAAGCACGTGAAATTGTGAAGGTTGTACGGATTGAGCAATGCGGTTGATCCAACACGGAAAAAAATACCCGTGCTTCTACATTCCGAGGGGTACTTTGAGAGCTATTTACTGCAATTTATAAAGGAAGCTTTGCAAAATATGTGTAGGTTTAAATATCACGTAAGCTATGTGACAATGACCCTAACTTGAGATTAATGTGAAACGTGATGCTCAGTGGTACATCGCCCACATTTGCTCTAGGTCTAATCGTGTTTTATCTTTCGACATTCATAGCTTTCCATCGTACTTCGCTGTGATTAGTTGTTTGCGGCAACGGTAAAAGAGGCGCACATAAATCTTTAAAACGATAACATCATAAATTATTGTCAAGCTTGTGAAACCACTTTTCTGATTTTGTGGCTGACCGCCGCGGAATGCGTTTTTAAACCTAAATAAATGCAATGCCCGCCCTAAAAAAACACCAAAAAACAAAGGTTTTGAACATTTTGAGAGAATGACGCTTGAATTTTAGGGTACGCACGGACCCTGCCTGTGCACATTTGACGTGAGTCGTGTTTCACAAACGAACAGTAACAGTACTTCGAGACCCGTCCCTCACCCGATCTTGTTGATATCGTCATTATTCTTTGAGGCCCGAAACATCATTACAAGAAAGACAGAATCTACACATTTTGCGCATTATTCATTCCTAAGTGGAGAGCAAGTCGTCTGTTCCTTGCGCAGGGAATGTGGCGCCGTCTGAACGACGCCGAGCTCTGATGAGCTTTGATTGAAAGGATAATGGGGAGGCCTCAATGCTAGACGCCTTGAGGTCTACCTACTATATTTTTAGAGCGCAGCTCTTAGGCGCCCGTTTCCGGCTTGAGCGGCGTCGGCGTCGCCGTCGCCGTCGCCGTCGGCGTAACCGCGCGTAACCCTCGTAAGAGTTACGAGGTTACGAGGGTTACGAGGGTTACGAGGGTTACTCTCACATGGGTTACGAGGGTCACTCTCAAGAGGGTTACGAGGGTAACCCTCGTGATCCTCGTGAAGGTAACAACCCTCGTAACCCTCACGAGGGTTACAAGGGTTACGAGGGTTACTCTCACGAGGGTCACGAGGGTTACCCTCACGAGGGCCACGAGGGTTACGAGGGTTTCTCGTAACCCTCGTAACCCTCAATGAAAAATAATGGTTTTATTACTCATAAAGGAATATACAAGGTGTATTATTAAATAAGATACTTGTTAAAGCACTTGCTTTTTACAATGGTATAAACGGTATTTTAAAGTATCCGATATACTTGTTTGTAGTATGCAATTTTTTTTTTCTTTTTTTATTTATTTACATGTTAACGATTTACAGTATTTAAATTGGTAATGTTTTCGGTTTTTACCCTTTGCAGTTGTTTTATCTGCCTTCTTTCGTCTGCCTGTAGAAGGAGAAAAACGTCTCCTTTCTCCCTTCTTCTCGTGTCCGCTTGGGGGCGACTCAGTAGAAGGGAGCAAACCGCGCCGTTGCTACCTCTTTCCTATTTTTTCTCTTACAGTGTACGCTCGAGCTTCGCTTTGCGGGAGCTCGTGCCGTCACTTCGGGGCATAGATTAAGCACAAGCGCGCTAGGTCCACTTTCCGCAGCGTACGATCGACTAAAACTCTCTCAACTCACCGAGAGTGTAAGAACCGCAGTGCGTCTCATTCTTAATCAGCCTCCAGCGCACGCTCGTTGACTTCCGATGTGCTGTAGTGCTCTAGAAAGTTGTAGTGGCAAGAGCGGCGGCCTCACCGTGAAGATTTTGCGCGTAGACGACACCGTGGCGCTGCTGTGCTGGTCCCTATAAAGCCCCTTCATGTTTCAAAAGTAGCGCAAGGTGCGTCGATGCACGAAGCACGTGCAACGTCCAGCACTTGGGAAGATCATGGCGGCACAGCGCAGCAACTCCAGTAACGTTGAGCTCAGCGCTGAGCTAGATTTCAGACGCCATGTTCTTCCCAGAATTGGCGCGCGGCACGTGTCTCGAGCATTTCCACAACAATGAATGGCGCCACTTTTCCCAGGATGGAGGGGCTTTAGGGCCCTAGGAACGTGCCCCCGTCAGCCTCGTCGCCGGCGCTGTTTGGCGTGTACTACTGAGGACTGGAGCTTTTCGCGACGCGGAACAATTGCTAATGTGAAAAATTGTGGTTCTGTCTTTGGACGAATGCCTCTAGAGTGTGTGCTATCCACTACTTTCGAAATTCGCGTGTTTTTGAGGGCGATTATTTTATTAATATCGACTCCCCCCCCCCCCCCCCGCTCCCGCCCCCCCCCCCCTTCCCAGTACTGACAGATCGTTAAGCAACGCTATCACTTGGGCTGCATGCTTAATAGTAGCGAAAGAAACCTCGCGATACTGATATAACAAGAAAAAAATAGACTAAGAAATCTCAATAAATCTCGCACCTTTTCAATAGTGAACGGAACAATAAACTGGTGTATTGTTTTTTGTCATCGTGTTGCTCATGCGGGGACCAGAGTTGTGGAAGGTGCAAGGCCGAGAGCGTTTGTGAACGGCCAAGGTGCCCCTGCAACTGGCGAACATATAGCAAATTGTCTTTTGTGGAAGGCAGTCTATGGAAAAAATATATCTCGATTGGGAGTACATGAAGCATTAAAATGCAATATGAACACGAATTACAACAGACCCTAATATTAAAACAAATATTCTCAACACACGGGTTTATGACCTCTCAAAAGTAGTAATACACTTCATCGACATACACAGCAAGCAGATGAGAGATACCCAGCAACATACTACACTCTTTAAAAAAAGCTAGTAGTATTTACTAGGTAAGAGCTAGTAACCGCTTGTCACATATGTTACTAGGTACCTAGTAACCTTAGGAAGTAACGGTCAAGCTAGTAACGGTTACTAGGTCAAGAAGCTAGTAACTTTTACTAGCCTCAAAGTAGAATCCGTGTATTTTACTACCTATAGCTAGTAACCAGGGTTGTAAAGTACCTAGGTACAAGTAACTGGAAATCAGTATCTAGGTACTTTTGTTGTACCTGAGGTACAAACCTAGATACTTTCATTTCTCAATATCTGTATCTGTATCTTAGGTACATTTTCTAGTAATTTGTAACTGAGGGAAGTTAATTTTTACAGGTTCTTTTCTATTCGCTTCGTCAAAATGGTAGAAACTATAAATCTGAAAGTTTTAACACACTACCATGCATGTACCGTGATTAACGGTGAGTTGGGTACGACCTGGGAGGCACTAACTTGATCGAACGACGTTTTAGCGAACGAAGCCCCGCCCATAATGCTTCATCGAACGACACTTTAGCGAATGGCTGTGTTCATTTGAGCGAACGGTGGATTAGCGATGCCGTTCTAGCGACACCAATTTATCGAATCGCTTCGGAACTCCGTTTGGGGATGTAGCGACCTGTTTGGTTCATCTCAAACCGAAACCGAAAAAGATAACGTGTCGTAGAATGCTCATGTCAATGCGGTTTACCTCATTTCTCACATTGACACCAATGAAGCATATTTATCGAACCCGTTTTTGTGTGCATCCTTAGTATAAAAAGCTTTGCTTCCAATATATTCTGACGAAATTGGGGAAAATAAATAAAGAAAGTATCTTTAAAGTAACTGTACCTGTGCCTAGGTACGTTTTTAAGGTAGTACCTAGGTACGTACCTAAGTACCTTTTCATATAAGTAACTGTAACTGTATCTTAGGTACATTTTGGAAGTAACCTTTACAACCCTGCTAGTAACTAGCGCAACCTCCCAGCGGAAGAGCGGAAACGCAACTAGTCACGTGATTTCCGGAGGGGAAAAAAAAAGGTGTGGGGTTATGCCACTTACCACCAGAAGGCAGGCGCAACAGAAATTGTAACTGCAAATGAGTAATCCAGGTGGCGCTAGTCAACGTCCAATTAAATGTACACAAAAAAGGACGCCGATTATTTATAGTTTATTTCAATTCTTCCTCATTCGCAAGTAGATACATATAAACATGCACACCCACATTTTAGCACACAATCGACACAATGCATTCAACACAAACACACGATCATTCCAATAACTAACTTAAGGGCGGGGGCAGTGGGAATCGAACCCAGGAGGTCCACCGCAAGCTTACGAGCTGAGACGCGTTAGCCCACTCGGCCACTTCCTCCCTGCTAACTTTCTTGACTGTCTTTAAAGACCGACGACCAGTTCGCGCTTTCCACTTTTCCCTCGCTTCCTCCTCTCCCCCCTTCTATCCTCTCCCCGTTGCCTGTTTCCTCCTCCCCCATGGTGAGGAGGATCTTCTGCCTTGCAGAATCTCGAGTCTGGTCGTCGGCCTTTAAGAGGATATCGCAGCTACCGAGCCCTATGCAATTCCAATGGCAAATTTTTGGTATTTTTTCTCGAGAACCACCGAACGGATTGCCTTGGGAATGGTTTTATTAGAAAGATAATAAAAAACTAAGTAATATTGCGGCGCTACATTTCCCGATTTTCAAGCTTAAAAGTTTTTAAGGGAACTTAAAGATGCTTGAAAAAGCCTTTTTTTTCGTTCCGTTCCTTATCAAGATTTAAAAATAAACCGGGGCCAAAATACAAATTTAGGCTCGAGAATATTCAAGACCAGGACTTTTAGGATATATCTCTTACAAGATCTTTTTTCCAGAGATTCTCATTGTAACAAAATTTAACTAAGTTTGTAGCCTATCAAAGCGTCAAAAAATCCAGCTGTCACCTGGCGCCATCTATGAGTCTGTCCGCAAAACTTGCTCTTGAAATTGCGCAATGTGGTATTGCGCCCCGGACTACTTGCATCTTCAAGGTCGTCGGGTTGGCAGTCGGGATTTTGAGGAAGGGTGCCTCTCGAAACAGATCGTTTTTTTTTTTTGTTTGTTTGTTTTTTTGACTGAGGCGGAGATATTTTGCGGGTTATCGCGTTAGTGAGTAATAGGTTGTACATCGCCCGAGCGCGTCCTTGGGAGGATGTTCGGTTCTTTGTTGGTGTTTTGGGGTCGCACAAATGATAGTTAGAAGTTCCTTTTCTTTTTTTTTTTTTTTTTGGCGGCGGAGATGTTTAGCGGGTGGGTGAGAGTCATTAGTTTTCAATTTTCAGTTTTCGCCGGAGCGCGTCATTGGGAGGATTTTCCAGTCTTTGTTGGCATTTTGGGTGAAGAAATTGAGAGTGAAAGATTTCACGCTTCAAGCGGTCCTTGCGCGAGGCCTGAAGTTAGCAAATGCAGGTAGACAAAAGCAACCGAAGCGTCAAAGAGTAGATACTGTCTTACCACTTCTTTGTGTTCAAAGTTGGATAGGTGATTTGATCTGGCGATTTCAAATGTTCTGCAGAGATGCATTTAAACTGTTTACTTATTTTAAATGTGGAAGAACCATACGTGAGTTCGTCGATTTTGTTTTAAGTTCGACATTCGCTGTGCATATCAACTTGTGGAGGCGGATTTCTACCGAAATAAAACAAACATTGCGAAAAAAATTTCAGTGAAGCTAAAAACAGAACAAGCTTTTTGGTAGTAGGCGTGACACGTTGCTATTTGGAAGTTGTGAAAGTTGCGCTGAAGATTCTTTGTATGACCCGAACCAACACACTCTTGATTCAGTATTTTATGGAATAGAGGCGAATGTATTAGACAAGAACCCGCACATCTTTTATTATGGTGTTCGTCGATTGTACTGTCTTGGCTGCGATAAGCCCTTGGTCGGCTGTTACTGTTAGGCGGCGGACAAAATATCTCACCGGAGAACGGGCGGCGGAGAAAAGCTCACTAGTGAAATGCTCACTGCAAAACCAACAAATGCAGAGAAAAGCTCAGTTACGAAATATTTTATTATTGTTTGCACTGCGGTGTTTATATTTAAAACTCACGTCCGCACTTTGCTCAGCGCTCATGCTGCGCTTTTGCGCAGCATGAGCGCTAAGCATGAGCGCAAGACGAATCCACAGTTTTGCGGAATGTGAACATGTAAAAAAGTGGGGAACGCTTTTTTTTCTGTTAACTTTTACATGGAGACAGGATATTGCCTCAATGTTGAGTACTACTACGAAAAGCAAGAATGTGACCTTCGTCTTGGCACCCGACGACTCCTGACCTCCCAAAAAGTATCAAGTTCGTCTTAGGCCACATAACCGAAAGAGGTCATTGTTTACTACAAAGCAAAAGAAAAACGGAACATAATATTGCCGCGTGAGCAGCTAGCCAAGTAGGCAGCGCGCCCGTGGCCTAACGGTTACCGTGCTTATCTTCGATGCCTGGCCGCGGATTCACCTTCTTATTGTTTCTGTAATGTCGCGTTCTGGTAATTTCGAGAACCCTGTTGTTTATTCGAGGTTAGAATATTCTAGGCGCCGAACTAAGCTTCTACGCCGATTGTTCCAGAAGCCCATGCGTGTACACAAGGAGCTCCGCGTGGAGAGCCGGAGTCAGTTTCGATCCTGCTGTTTCGTCGACATCGACGCCTGCGACGCCAACCTTCTATTTTATTCGCCCCATTAAACGTTCAGTTTCTTCAGTTATTCACCGCCTCATCATTTGTCATTCGTGACATTATCTTTATCCTTTGGATTCAAAGAAAAAAACACTATTTACAAAAACGAGAAACGATCTGGCCAGAATTCCCACCATGATGTTCGATAAAACGGTGTTCTACGAAATGGCTTCGATGAAATTGGATTCAATTACATGGCGTTCATTCAAATGACTTTGATAAAACAGAGTTCGATAAAATATCGAGAGCTGCGAAGAAATAATGTTAAAACTGTTTGTAAATGTGAGCTTTTCACCGCATCTATCCAAAGTCTGGTGAGCTCTTCTCCGCATCCGCCAAATTTCCGGTGTGCTTTTCTCCGCCGGAGAACAGCGCAACACCGGAGAACAGCACAACATCACGGGAGAAAAGCTCACCAAAAAAAAGTTCACCGAAAATCTGACAGATGCTGAGATAAACCCACTCATGAATTATACGATCAAGCTTTTAAATTTAGTATTTGCGGAGAGGTATAAACGGAGAGATATTTACAAGATTCGTATATTGCAGACACCAATAGGAATGAAGGAGCAGAAGTCCACAGTTTTGCAGAATAGGAACAATTAACAAAGGGATAGACACGTTTTTTTTTTCTATAAAGACATTGCCTCAACGTTGAGTTCTGTGAACAGTAACGAAGTGACCTCTTCATTGCACCCGACGACCACAGAGAGCCCCCAAATTGTGGCAGGACCCATCCCACCAAAAGTCATAAGTTACAAAAAATAAAAAAATACGGAAAATAATGTTTCTATTGTCCATATACCAAAATAATGCCATTTCCGAAAACGAACATCGTAGGTGAGGTTCCACCTCATTCATCAAGATTCCGATGAGCTTTTCTCCACGTCGGTCGGTCTTGCGGTGAGATTTTCTTCTATTAGCAATTTGCCGAGATTTGTGACTTCGGCATGAATCTGAACCTTTTTTATATCGTAACCGCAGAAGATCGCACGGGCCTGAAAGACGATGCTGGTTTTCAGCCATCACATTTTCACAAAGTGAGACACCTTAGGTCCTGTTGCGCACTAGAAGGTCACACGCACCTACACCGGACATTTCATCAAACGCCGTTTCATTGAATGCGTCATAGGTTTCTGCAATAAAATTTGATAATTTCTCATTGTCCTCTCGTACGACAGACGCCTGGATGGCACGACAGAGGACATGCCTGCATGGGGTGTACCCAAGCGGATAGATTCGGGTTCCGCCACCTCCCCCTCCATTAGCCCCGAATTTTTCGTTTTGTTGGCAGATTGATACTTTAGACCCATGTTGCGGATAAAAAAAACAGGACGCGGGATGGCCAAAAAAACATGCTTTTCGTGTAAGGCTCGTCAAATTATGAGGCGCTTGAGAAATTCAGCCTTCTGCGTTAAGTCCTTATTTCGAACTCTTTTTGTTCGCCTTCCGCCCATTGAAAAGCATGCGGGAAGGGCCTTCGAACGCACCTGGTATCGCTGCGCCGCAGCGTTCTTCCGCACGTCTGCTTTCCTCGACGTCACCATGGCAACGAACGCCGAATGAATGGAAGCACGCACGGTACCGCCGCGTGAAGCCAGCAACAGCTGACGCCATTTTACGAACGCCGTCTGCTATAGCCAAAGCCGAACGCGGTATGTCAGATCAACCGCCTCCGCCGGTGCTCGATCGCCGACGATTGATACGATTGATACGATTGATACGCCGACGATTGATACGATTGATACATTGATACGCCGACGATTGATACACTAATAAATCAATTGAATATACATCATTACACAGAAGTGTCTCGAACGGCTTCTGTCTGTCGTTTGCCTCGTTCCGCTCGTGTAGTTCCAATCTTCTAGTTTCTCAACGTAAATTTTCTGGTGAGCGTCAAACTCTTTCCAATCTGCAAGAGAGGCGTACTCTAACTGCGTTTTTTTTTCTTCCTAATCCGGTAAGAATGGGACAAAGGGCCCCCTTCGCGATGGCCTGGGAGGCCCACAAAGCCATTCTCGCAGCTCGCAGGGCGGAGAACGGGATGGCTTTCAGGGTCAAGCCGTCCGCTGATAACCGGAACAAAAAGAGAAGCTTTTCCTTTATTTTTGTTTTGAAAGGCACTATATCGCGTAAGCAGGTGAGTACAAAGGCTTCCTCCCCAGAGCCATCTGGATTCCGAAAAGTTCCTATCGGAGATGAAATTCTACTGAGATATCCTCTTAAGTCTTTTATACTGACCATTTGAGTGCGCAAACTTGTCGTCGCGTATCAGCACGTCAGTTCTTCGCAGTCGCTAGGTCAGTTGCGCAACGAGGCAAACCGCATGAAAGCGACGGGAACAAGCGGCCAAGGCAATGAGCGACATTTCCTAGAAATTAACAAAACCGAGCGACGCGACGGGTGACCGTGAGAAATCGCCGTCGCTCGTCGCTCGCTAAATCGATTACATGCGGTTCAGCTTTTAAAACGAACGTGGTCGCCATCGGCGAGAGAGTGCTTTCTTGCCGTCTCCCGCGGCGAACGAAGGCTGTAATTGACGGGGAGTACGACGGCAGCTGCATTCCTTTCGCGTACTGCGCTACAAAATGCATACAAAATTAATACCGCGTGCAGCTCGCATCTTAATTTTTGTAGTACACTAGCGAATGCTCGCGTTTTTGGGGAAGATATAAGCAAATTCAGAAAGACTCGTAGAATGCCAAAACAGTTTTTTTTTCCATTAGTCCTAAAGCTACATACACAATTTAAGACGCACATCAACGGTTGTGAAAGTGCACTGTCACGACCGAAGACAGCTCGATCAGAATCATTCAACCACCGAGCACACATAAACCGTGAAGTTCTCAGTGTCAAGTAGGAGGAGGCAGAGAAAAGCTTCTTGGACGACGGAACCCAATCCAGTGACAGCGGTACCGGCTCGTTAGAACATATCCTCAGAGCAGTCCAGGGGTGCTATGTTGCGCTTTTTGGATTCCCAGGAGACTTGGAAGAGGGAAGTGACGTCAAGGACTAGAGCAAACGCAGATTGGATGTTGACAGGAGAAAACAAAATCAACATCCAATCTGCATTTGCTGCGTTGTTGACGTCACTTCCCTCTCCCTAGTCTCCTGGGAGTCCAAAAAGCGCAACATAGCCCCCCAAGTTTACGCACACACTCGCCCCGTCGAGCGCACGAACGTTAACTATGCACTCCAACACGGGAACACGAGAACTGCACGAAACACAAGGCAAAAACGGCAGGTTGACATCGGAGAAATTAGCGTCTTGTGAACTCCGACTGGCCCCAACTTGCTTGTCGTACAATGTTGCCAAGCGTCTCTTGTGAAAGAAAAACATTAGTTTTAAAAAATACAGAAATAAAAAAAAATATAAAAAAAACGGAATGAACGTTTTTATTTGTTTTCGGAAACGTTTTAGTGTGTGCTACGTGGCTATTTTCATCCCAGTTAAAACCAAAATGAAAATATAAACGCTCACAAACGAATGCAAACGAGAAGGAAGGTAAGTAAGCCGCATGGCCATTGCATCAACAATGGCTGCTGCGCTCGCTGCAGCGCTGGCTTCCACGTCGGGCTGGTACGGAGGCTGCGATCGTTATAAAGTCAGCTCCAACCCTTAAACATACCCCCTCAAACAATATTTGACGCTACCATTGCGTGTGGATACCTCCCCCTGCGATCCGAAACGGCAAGTACGTCGCTAACGCTGGCAACCGGGTATGAAGCAAGCGCCGCCATCTTCTCCGCGCCTTTGCGGTAGTAAATAGCTAGTAAAAAGGCAGTAACGGTCAGAAAAGGGTAGTAACGGCTGCATTTGCTAACTTTTTACTACCTATCGCGCGTTTGAAGTAGTAAATAGTAAGTGAAAGGTAGTAACGGTCAGAAAGGGGTAGTAACTGCTGCAGTTACTAGCTTTTTACTAGCTTTTTTTTAAGAGTGTACGCAAAAAGACTACAAAATACTCAAAATATATTGCGGCATAGAATCCTAACCTCTTTGCCATTGACGATGTGCACATAGTCCCGAAGGATACGGCGCGGTTCAAAATGTCTCTCGCACACCGCTGATGTCTCGGCGACACGTTTATCTTCTCGTTCAAAGGGGAACCCTGGCGGTTTTTGACCTAACCAAACAAATTGCATTTTCTGACTACCCGGACATTAGTCTTAACGGTATGTTAATTATTTTATCAAAATTAAAAATAGCAATCGAGAAAACCGAAATGAAGATGATGCCGAAACCAACATTCAAATTTTCGCGCGCTCTCCAGTGGTGTGACGTCACAAATGGTACAGACTTCCAGGTCGTGCAGGTAGCCTTAAACAGAGTATGTCTGGTGTTTTTTGTGTGCTTCGCAGTGAATCAGCTACCGAGCATTCTTTCTCCACCAGCAAACGTCTTGTAATCAGTTGGGAACATGGCTTACTGCCCACTTTGTACCATTTCTGTTGCAAGTAGGGGTTCCCGGTTGGAGAAACACGATGAAAACAAAATTCAAAAATTCATTAACTGTGCGAAATGCTTTTATTTTCACACAATACTTGGGGAAGTGTCTTTCGGTCTGTTGAGCCAATTTTGAGGCAAATCAGCGACCATAAAAAACTCGCCGGAGTACCTTTTTAAGATTTTGTTCTCACTGTAATCTGCGCGACTTCTCCTTGGGCGCACGAAACAGCGATGACTTACGATCGCTGGTGCTCCGGCTGCCCTGGTTGTCAGGAAAGTCCGATTTGCATCCTGGTGCAAAGCAGTGTGTGTCCGTCTTTTTCCTTGCATTCATGACCGAGGACCTCGGGAGGACCTCGGGTTCCTTCGGAAGGACCTCGGGAAGACCTCGGGTTCCTTCGGGAGGACCTCGGGAGGACCTCGGGTACCTTCGGTGACCTCGGGAGGGGGAGTCACGTGACACCCCCCTCTTCCCCGAGGTCACGTGACCCCCCCCCCCCCCCCCGAGGTATCGGCATCGTCATCGTCACTGATGACGTCATCAGTGACGTCACTAATGACGTCATCGGCATCGTCATCGTCACCGATGACGTCATCAGCATCGTCATCGGCATCATCGCTGATGACGTCATCAGTGACGTCACTGATGGCCTCATCGGCATCCGCATCGTCATCATCATCGTCACTGATGATGTCATCAGTGACGTCACTGATGACGCCCCCCCGAGGTCACGTGACCCCCCAGGTCACGCGACCACCCCCCCCCAAGGTCACGTGACCCCCCCCTCCCAAGGTCACTTGACCCCTCCCCCCAGTACCGTTTCCACCTCCTCCTCAAGAGCTGCGCTCCAATTCAGCGTTACAGGGAGTCGTAAACGACTTTAATTTATTTCTATGAAAGGCTGTGAGGAATTCGTTTTATAACTCACGTACAAGTTTCCGTATGCTTTTTAGAGCGCAGCTCTTAGGCGCCCGTTTCCGGCTTGAGCGGCGTCGCCATCGGCGTCGCCGTCGCCGTCGCCGTCGCCGTCGCCATCGCCGTCGGCGTAACCGCGCGGTGCATGATGGGTAAATTTCCCCGCTAAATCTAGCGGAAAATTTTTCCCGCTAAATGTAGCGGAAAATTTTCCCCGCTAAATTTAGCTGAAAATTTCCCCGCTAAATTTAGCGGAAATATTGTCCCACTAAATCTAGCGGAAAAATTTTCCCGCTAAATCTAGCGGAACATTTTCCCCGCTAAATCTAGCGGAAAATATTCCCCGCTAAATCTAGCGGAAAATTTTCCCCGTTAAATTTAGCGGAAAGTTTTCCCCGCTAAATCTAGCGGAAACGTTTCACGCTAAATTTAGCCGAAAATGTTCCCCGCTATATCTAGCGGAAAATATTCCCCGCTAAATCTAGCGGAAAATTTTCCCTTTAAATTTAGCTGAAAAATTTTCCCCGCTAAATTTAGCGGAACATTTTCTCCGCCCCCCCTCGAGGTCACGTGACCCACAGGCCACGTGACCCCCCCCCCCCCCCCCCCCGTGGCTTCCCCTCCTCCTCAAGAGCTGCGCTCTAATTCGGCGTTACAGGGAGTTGTAAACGGCTTTAATTTTTTTTGTATTTAAGCACGTCACACAACAATAACATGAATCGAGCTTGCTCATTGAAATTTATTGTATTGACTCGAGGCTTAGTGAGATATGGCTCGACACCTCGTTTATCAAAATATTTTTTCCTGGGCAAAATATTGGTTAGAGACTCGTTTATTACTGTGGAAACGCGCAGACATGTTTGTTCAAGTAATATTCTTGGCCAAGTCACTACTCGTTATATCCTGACAGCCCATCGATTTCTTTCAGTTTTTCATTTTCATGGGCTATCTTCGCCTTCAGGTCCTGTCTCAGGATCTTTCCACTTTCAGACTTTGGAAGACGATTCATAAAGAATATTCCTCCGTAGAGGTGCTTGTACACTGCTGCTTGATCTGTAAACCAGAAAGCAATTCAACATAAATATGAATAACTATTTAAAAAATCTTCCACCAGCTCACGATGCACCGAATAACGTTAATTTGAAAATTGGAAATAGCCCAGAATGGCGTTTGTATAATGTTTTTGGTCGTTTCCCGAATCCAAGCATAAGACAAACACAAACTAAAGTTGCGTCAGGCCTGTTTTGAGTGTTTTAAGAAGCAAGCTGACTACATAGACCATTCCAATAATCGCATTCTGCTCATTGTCATCTTTGTCTACTGGGCTGTGGAAGGGGTTCAGAGCATGGGCACTAGGCTTCCCCTGTGGAATATGAGACACACCACATGTTTTCACAACCCAGTGGCTCGGTATTCTTGGACTGTGCGGTAGGGCTGGTAAGGCCTGCACTCGCTGACAGTTCTAGAAAGGCGGGGCTTGGCAAAGCCCTATCGTCACTCCGCACATAATGAGATATCGGCATGAGCCGGTAAGAGCACAGAGGAACGAATCAGGGAGCGAGGGGCGTGAAAATAATCAGCAACGCTCAGCGTTTCTTCACTTGTCAGTAACTGTACCGTGCTTACTTTATTGTACCATGTAGCGTAAAAATAAATCGTACTTGATCAGTTGCCGTCGACCTTGACGAGTATACTCAGGGCCTAACGTTTTCAGGGTAGCTATACTGATCATTCTTAGACGTTACAACCTTGGTAGGGGAATCGTTGCACCAAGTTTTCAATGCATGTACGCAAAACATTAAAAAACATATATCTCACGAACCAAAAGGTTATACTCTAAGATTTAGACTAGATATTTATCTATCAACAATAAGTACGGCAGTAATTTTCAACTCATTTGACCATGAAAAGTGCAACTTGTAAACAAGAGTGACAGTAATTTTCATTCAATCAGTGTTCTCGAATTTTCTATATGACTACTGGTATCGCGTTGTAGTATTGTTTATGTATTTCTTCAAGTATGTCTCAATGTGTAATTATGATTTTTTTAGTGCGTATCGTAATACGCATAGTTCCTCCAGCACCATTATCTAACAATGGTTGCCATTTTCGAGCTGTGTTTACTAAAAGTAATGTGCAATCAACCACTTAATTAAAATTGTATGTGCAAGAGAAAGAAGATGCTTATCAAAAATAAAGTAAAGGTCAAGTATTAACATTGCGGGCGCAGCATATACCTGCTATGAGTTCCTTCAATTCCGTCGCCAGGCTCTCCAGGTTGTTCGCAAAGCAGTCTTTTACAACTACACAAGCTGCTGGAGCCTCGCCATATTTTGAGCTCGGGACTCCCAAAACTACGGCCTCCTCGACGGCCTCGTGGGACATTAAGATTTCTTCCAGCTCAGCAGGAGTGACCACGTTTCCCATGCACTTTATCATCTGTTTCAGTCGGTCTATAATGTGAATCCGTCCTTCCACGTCATAGTAGCCCAAATCACCTGAAAGTGACATGTTAGAAACCAAAGAATTATTTTTAATTTCTTTCGTTATACGCTTCTGGAGATAGACACAGATATTTTTACGCACACGTTGCGGGAGGGCACCCAAATCAAAATCGGTTTCGAATGTTAAATGATAAAAATATTTGCCTTTTTTACGATTTGGCAAGATATGTTTTAGAGATGGATATACGGTTTGGTAACAAGCATCACCGTATCACGAATGCGAAAACTGAGAAGCATTGTCGTTTCTAAAATTGGTCTCCGCACTTGCCAGGTCTTCACATTTGTACAGTTCACGTGTCAAGTATGCTCGCCTACGGGATACTTATCAAACGTTGAAGCCATTGCAGTGAGTTATGCGTTATGGTACATAAAACGTTTTAAAATATTTGTGTCCATTTTCAATATTACGTTTGAGTTATACTGATTAATGTGTTAAATATTTTGTGACTACTGCAGCAAATCATTTTATTATAGTTCTGCATCCAATGAAATTTCGTAATTCGCCGAAGAAAGAATCACGAAGCAACGAGCCTGAACATAAGAAATTGTGCCCTGCTTTTGTTCAACTCTCAATGAAAATTCAGAGTTTTATCCCTCATTATCCGTGGTGTGTAAGTATAGGGACGACATGCCGTTATTATGACCTGAACAATAACGTTAATTACGTGTGGTAACTTAATCACTCTTCCGTAAGGCACATTCAAGACCCCGATTCAGGAATTCTACTCCATTGGCTCAATTTGGTTCTTCTATGCAGGGATTAATTACTATTCCCAAATGTAAAACATAGGTCAATTTTCGTTTGATTAAGATGTTTAGGAGAGTACACACTAATGCCCGGGTCACACTAGAGCGACAAACAGAAACAAACGACAACGACAAGCCTCAAACCAGATTATTTGGCGATTTGACAGGTTTTGGAGAATAAAGGAGGCTATGCTTAAACACGACCATCATGTTCGCGGGGGTATCTTAAGCGGGCTGGCAATCACTCGTGCTTACTTCACGAGCACTGAACGACTAAACGCCTGCCAAAGGTATCATGGTGGGCATGCTGCATGTGTTTGAGGTATGTCGCTGTGGCTTGTTTCTGTTTGTCGCCCTAGTGGGACTCGGGCATAAGGGATCCGGCAAATCTACTCTCTGCAAAGATTTTGGAGAACTCAATCGCCGCTATCTACGCAAGACACTCGGAGCATGGCGAAGCTCCAATTATGCTTACACCTAAAAAAACAGTTTGCCTTGTGTGACCGATGTTGAACTTGACGTTACATGTGCTTACTTCATTTTCAAAGCCAAGGCAAATACTGATTTTAACGCGAGAGCGCTAAGGAGCTCGTGTCGCAAAAAAAGCCGGTGTCGGTGGCGTGCGCTAAAATCCAGGAATGGTTGATAGGGTCATGACGTCACAGCCACATGACCTCGCCCGGGAATTTCAAACAACCCACAGCGCTCATGAAAAACGTGACGTCACGCGTGGAATGAAAGTGATTAAAAATATGAAACGTAACGCCACATGTCTCAAAACGATTTCACTTTATGTATTAATTCATTTGACTTAAAAGAATAATTTAAGAATTTTAGGCGTGATTCGAACCCGCGACCCTTCGGTTGCGAACCGTGCACGCTACTGACTAGGCCATGAGAGACACTTTTTTTTTGTTTATTGCAAGATCAATCTGACCACTAAAAACGCCGCCCGCCGGTCTTTCGACTAGTGGAGTAAATGTTAAAATTCTCGCATCGCGTTCAGTTTTTCGAACATCTCAAGCCATTCTGAGTCCGGATATATTTTCTGGTAGACAGGTATCATCCAGTTTACACTCTCGATGAAGTAGAGGCGTACCGGGCGGGCATCCGGATCTGCATGACGGACTGCCATCCGGCTTTTCTATATGGCATGCAGACCTAGTAGCATCACAAGGTCATATGGGAAGGGATTGTTTTCTTCCGATAAGAACCGGATTCCTCGAGCCGTTAGTGGCAAGTCTTTCTTTAGCGTGCTTTGGAGCCCGTCTCAAAACAGGATGGGATCCCAACAGTCGAGGAACACGTGTTCCACAGTCTCCGGTGTCTTGCAGAGACAACAATCCTCACTCCACGGTACAAACATGCCTTTCCCGGCCAACCAAGTTTTAACAGGCAAGGTGTCGGTATGCAGTTTAAAAAAAAAGGGTCTTTACCAACCCGCGTACTTGCATTATTTTCACACGACACTGCACATCGCGATTCGTACCATTACAGTACGCTGAGTGGTACAATGGGACAGGAAATAAGCAGTCGACAAGGTCTCGTGACAGCCGCTTCCGCGTCACTGAACACACGTACTCCATTGAAAAACGAACACAAAGAAACCTAAATGCACAAACCACCTCATTGAGAAACCCACTGACTTTGCCTCCATAGTTATCACAAGTAGAAACGATAAACTCTGGTAGTTTGCTACATAATCGTACTTGAATAACACTGCGCAGGAAAGGGTCTGTCTGATCTCGCAAAAAGAAGAATCGTGAGACCAGCTGCCGTACAAAGAAATGACACAGGCTAAGGCCACCGGCTCTTACACGACGAAAAAGGTTATCACGACTAGTTCGTTCCCAGGTTGAATTCCATATATACGTTGAAAACACTCGGTGCATACGCTGGAGGTGGACACGAGAACAGTGTAACACTTGTAACAGATACCAGATCTTTGCCACAAAGAATAGATTACATACTGTGGCTCGTGCGAAAATAGATAAATCACGGCCCCCCCGCCCCAATTTGATGCCTTGACACTAATCTTTTCCGTTTCAGCGCCCCAAAGCTCATTGTTTTAGCGATAATTATTCAAAGGCACTCCCAAGTACACTCCAGGAGAGGTAGACCAGTGAACCGTCTCCAACACACGCGGAATCCCGTTCCAATGGCCGTGCCAGATCCCCAATGACTTCGCCCAATCGACGGCTCTGGCCGCTTGTGCATAGAACTTTTTTGTGAGCTAGACAGCCGCCGAGACGCTCTCACGATCGTTGCAAAAAATAAGAACATCATCTGCATACGCCGAAATTTTAACTTCACAGGCCTTTAAAAAAAAAAAAAAACACAAATAGCCTGGCTGTTTATGAGAGTTCGGCAGAAAGGCTCAAGAAAAATGGCAAACAACAACGGAGAAAGGGGGCAACCTTGCCGAACAGATGATAATACCGGGATCCGCCGGGACACTTGTTTGTTGATAACAAGACTAGTCGAACAGTTTCTATAAGCCATTTTCATACCGTCGAAAATAACTTTGCCCACCCCTATATGATTCAATATGCTGAAAAGTATTTCATGTGACACGCAATCGAAGGCCTTTTCAAGATATATTTGCAGCATAGCAACCTTACGACAGTGAGAGTCGCACAGCTCCAGCACACTAAGGATTACATGGATGTTGTTCATTATAGTGCGTCCCTTAATACCACATGTCTGATGCTCCCCCACCACTTTCGTGATAACCCTTTGCATTCTTCTAGCGAGAATATTCATTAAAATTTTCTAATCTACGTTAGCAAGAGTAATTGGCCGATATTGTGACACATTACGGAGCTTCATCGGATCCTTACTCTTCGGGATCAACAATGTGTGGGTAAACAGAAAGGATGGTGGAAAGACCTTACTTTTGTAACACTGATGGTAAACCTCCAACCATACACAGGCTAAGTCGTTTTTGGATTTCTTGAAAAATGCAGCGCTCAGACCATGGGGTCCCGGTGACTTTCCTTTTGGCAGTTCAGCAATGGCCTTTTCGACTTCTATGAGACAGATCGGCTATTTTAAGCGCTCTCTTGCCTCTTCGCTTATTTTTGCTAAAGATGGCAGGAAATCATTCTCAAACCGGTCTGCTGTTGCAGTCCTGCGACTCAGCAGACTTTCGTAAAATTCAACAAAGGCCCGGTCGATCCTTTCAGGGCCGCTGGTTGTGCTCCCCTGATAGTCTATCTCCGTGATTTCGTTTGCACGCGCGTATCTCTTTGCTTCCGCAAACGCTCGCTTTGTTGGCGCTTCACCCACGAGAAACCTTTCTGCACGAGCCCGTATTATTGCTCCCCTATAGTATTCGGTGTCTATAGCCTGTAGTTTGTTCTTTATATTGTTTATATCATCTATAAAGAGCCCAGGGGGTTTGCACTCTTCGAAAACTACCATTTTAAGAGTCGCCCGCAGTTGTTTTTCTTCTTTGGCTTGTTCGTGCTTCAGCAGCCCCGACCTTTCTATTGCTTCCATTTTAATTGCTTGTTTGAACTCTTCCCATTCAGCATGTATTATGGCACGTTCAGTATTCCTTAAAATTTCGAGCCACCTTTGAGTCATTTCTGTAAAAACCTCATCATCGAGAAGTTTGTTGTTCATTTTCCATGTTTCCCAATTAAATCGTGGCCGTGTTTTTTGTCTAGCTCCCAGACCGAAAGTCACCAGGCAGTGGTCACTAAAGCAAACCTGGTCGACGCGGTAGCTTTCGCACAGTGGGGCAAGCTTGAC
Source organism: Ixodes persulcatus (assembly GCA_013358835.2). NCBI lineage: Eukaryota > Metazoa > Arthropoda > Arachnida > Ixodida > Ixodidae > Ixodes > Ixodes persulcatus. The sequence continues at coordinate 37,657 of JABSTQ010004234.1, forward strand.
AGATACATAAGCCCTGTCTAGTCTCGCGTGGCTGTTCCCTTGAAAATGTGTGAACTTCACACTTTTCTGTCCTGTACCACAGTGCGCCAAGTCCATCAGGTCGTGCTCTTGGCGAGCTCATTCTATACAGAGCCGCTGCTGTCTTTCCTTCGTATTGGGCTTGCTCTATCTTCGGGTGCCGACGTACAGTCCCCCATCACAACCAATTTTGTTTCACACCTCAAGTATTCTGCAATACCTTCACAAAACGCACGTCACTCGGATTCTAAGTTTGGGGCATATGTGCAAATGACTCGGTACTTTCGATCCTTCTAGAAAAAATCGCTAAAGACAAGCCGCCCATCCTCTCGCGAGGCTATAGCCTCATCAGTAATCCCGATAGAATGTTCCAAAAATAAACAGGCGCCTCCCGACCTCCCAACCGCGTGACACACGCATACATCGTATTGTGATTGAAATTGGCACACCATACGGGCCGTCTGCTCTCCTCACTCTCAATTTTTGTTTCCTGGACGGCTACCACGTCCAAGTCGTTTTCCACAAAAACGCGTTTCAGCTGACACTGCCTTCGCCCAGCTGACAACCCTCTAACATTCAGTGTGCCAAAACGCAATCCGACCTCTGGTGCTGCCATACTCTCACAGGGAAAAGGAGATTACGGTCCAGTTCGAACAGTCACGCGGGTTACACTGTACACTTGAAAGAGGCAAGGGAACCACACTCTTACTGCGACATCGTGTACTAGCGGGTCCTGGAAGGCGAACGACTTCGCACCTCGTAGCGGCCCTTTTTCCCAACGAAGGTCCACTGGCGTTCTAGGCGCCTAAGCGCCATCTCGCCAGAGGTTGCTCCCGCCCTCTCCAGCCTCCTCTTCGCATCGGCCGCTTCCCAGGGAATATCATCACTCGCATCAGCTGTCCCGCGCAGTGTCGATGATCTTGCTTCGAACAGGCTTCTCTGCTGCTTCCGTCAACGACGCTTCCGCCCCCGATACTGGGCTCGCAGTCCCCCTTGACAACAGGAGTCTTGGCACCAGTCGAAGAGTCGGCGGGGGGTTCCGCGGTGGGTTTTCCGTCTGCTGCAGGTACCCGTGCTAGCCGCCTTGTCGCCATCCTTTCTTGGACCCGCTACTGCAGCCTGCAGTGCGGTCGTTACGACTTCCTGACACTCGCTGCAGAGCGGCGCTCTACAGTCTCGTCGAATTCGCCCGGATCTGCGGCACCGCATGCACAGCGGCGCTCGTCTCGGGACGACGACAAGCACAGCCCCACCGCGAACACGAAGTTGGTGGGCAAGGCGTTCCACTGTCGTCCCCTCTCTCAGCTGCAAGCGGACCACTCGGGTTGTCGACTCAACACCGTCGACCCGTCTACGTGCCACTTTTCACGGGTTATGTCCCAAACTGCGCCAAAGTCCTCCAGCGCCTTCTTGAGAACGTCGTTTGGCGTGTCAAACTACACCCAATGAAGCTTTACACGGACTTCACGCCGGTCCGGGTCTATGGGCACACACCACCCACCTTTTACCTGGAACTTGCCCGGCCGCATCAACATTTCCTTTGCGGCGCTCGACTTCAGGCGCACTGTCCATACGTGCCCCATTTGAAACACTCCCATGCCTGTCACATCTTGTAGCACTCCAAGTTCCCGAAGAGGTTCCTTGAAATCTTCGATTCGGTACGGCCTCGCCCCGATGTCAGCATGCAGAAAGACCGTGCTTTTCGACGAATCGCTGACAGGTAATGAAGGCAGCATAACGCGATAACCCTCGGGCAGATCAAGGACACTATCACCCCGGCAAAGCGTTGCCATTTTATCAGCTCCGGTGGAGCGCATGATTCCACGTCCGTCCACCGCGGCAGACGAAAGAAGAATCCCTAGGCCATGAGAGACACGCTTTCACGGTTTGGGAACGAGCGGGCTTAAGCGTCCTTCAAGTTTTTTTAGGTGTTAACATATTTTCAGACTAGTCACTAACCGAGCTCCCAGCGTAGATCGCAGCGATTGGGTGTCCTAAGTGTTTTGCGGGAAAGTAGACGCACCGGATTATTTAGAGCGTGAAAGACACATAATTTGAAATTGTGTGATTTGTGTCTTCCAGTACCACATATATCGAATAGTTCCTCTCTAAACACATTTATAGCATTAGATACGGGTACGAACAACAGAAAAAATAGACATAAACATAAAAAAACACGACAAACACGTGCCCTTATGCACAATAGAGATGGTTCCGCTTAGGGCGGTATAATTCATTCTATAGTCACGTGACAGCGTGCAAAACGAGAGGCGTGGTGAGCCCCGGCTATCTTGTTAACCCTCCGAAGCCAATGAGATGACGTTATCAGTCGATAAAGACGCCGAAGAACGAATCACGAAGCGGAAAGTGAGAAGATAATGAGCCACACTCTGCAATTCTTAAGATGTCAGTGAGTATATTTGTTTTCGATAGAGAACAGTTGAAGAAACGACCGATCCAACCTGTACGCAACCAGCCATCTTCGCTTAGTGCTTCAGCAGTAGCTTCTGGATGTCCGAGGTAGCCTTTCATGACGCATGGAGTGTAAACCAAAATCTCGCCATTTTGATATGGGCCGAGTGGGTCTCCGCTGGTGAGGTCTATAACCTAGGACAAACGTTTAATTCAAATGTTGATTTTTTTTTTTTTTTTTACAGTCAGAATTTGCTTTTAAAAAGGAGAGCTGGCATTTCCGTTATTTAAATTATGGCTGAGTGTTCGTAGTTTTTCAAGGAACTGACGGTCATATGGCGAGTTTGAAGTCTTTCATTTTTATGCTCAGTTAACAGCCTGCCAGTTTTCTTTAAAAAAAAGGCAGAAAAGGTTTCTTAGATTCGACGAAGGAGCACGTTCTGGTTATATGACAATATATAAAGGTTTTTTTTAGCTGTTAGAAGTAACAGAATACTAACGCAGACACAAAGTACCTGAGTGACAAAGTAAATACTTGAGCTTGATAGACTGGGGTAGCAAAGAAACGTTTGCAGGCAGCCAGGCTTCAGTAGCTAGCCCAGACACCATGGATGGAACATTTCTTGTCTGGGTACCTGTTGGGCTACCTTGGACACTCCTTAGCAAGGCATGACTATCAGACGAATTACAGGGTTAGGCCGTATTGACCAACATAATTGGCATGCCTTTTAAAATTTGAACTCCAAACGTACACATGGAATTGGGCACGCGAACGTAGTTTCGCAAGATGTTTTATGCCTATTTTTAGAGCTGAACTCGAAGGTAGTGAAATGTTAATAATAAAGCAATGTCGTAGGCCGCGTGTTTGCTACGTCCTATACCAGCCTGTCTGTTGACGGCACACTGTTTTAGGAGCTCGCTTTCGGGTAGCTTGCTGAACGCAAAAACGCTAAGAACCAATACTAGAGGCTGGCGTTGAGCAAGTTAAACGCGATAATAAATAATGTTTTTCGAAATGCATGAACAACAACCACCTGCGAGCAAGCTCACAAGCGAGTGTGCAGACGACGAACATCCGGTACAGGGTATAGGAAGAGCACGACCACCGTTTTAGAGCGCAGCTCTTAGGCGCACGTTCCCGTGTTTTGCGGCGTCAGCGTCGCCGTCGCGGACGGCGTAACCGGAGGAGGAGAGGAGGTTACGGAGCAGAAGGAGGGGAGGGTACGGAGGAGGAGGAGGCGAGGGTGCGGTACACGGGAGGAGGAGCAGAAGGTATGCATTAGGAGGGGAGGGTATGGAGGAGGACAAGGGGAGGATACGGAGGAGGAGGGGGGGGGTACGCAGGAGGAGGGGGGAGGATACGGAGGATGAGGGTACCAAAGAGGAGGAGAGGTTAAGAAGAGGAGCAGGGGAGGTTACGGAGGAGGAGGGGAGGGTAAAAAGGAGGATGATGACACGGAAGGGGAGTAGGAGAAGGTATGCAGGAGGTGGAGGGGTCCGTACCCTCCCCTCCCCTCCTCCTCCTTTATAGGAGGGGAGTATACTGAGGTAGAAGGGAAGAAGGAGGAGACGAGGAGGAGGGGAAGAGGAGGAGAGGAAAGTAGGAGAAGGGGAGGGTACTGAGGAGGAGGAGGAGCATACCTCGCAATTACAGAGATTTCTAAACGCCTTTCATTTTTTACTATATCATCATCATTAAAAGGCAACTTCGGTCAATATATTCGAATTTCGGATTAGACTATTTTCAGCTCAGTCAGTGTCCCTGAATTACAAGGTATAATTTGTTTTTCGATATTGAGTGAGTAGTTTTATAAATATCACGGCTCAAAATTTGGTTTCGAGCGTATAAGGAAAAACCGAAAATAGAGAGGTGGCAACACTGAAATCAGTGGTGCGGCGACGACTTGACATCATCGTGGTGCTGCGGTACGTGTCTCCCAGTGTTGCTTGACTAAAAGCTAAACCGCTTGCAATTTGCTAAAGAGGATCTGGTCGCATTTTTAAAATCAGTTTTAGTTGAGTACGCGGCTTCACTTTGACGTAATATTTCGGCAGTGATCATATTTCGTGCCACTAAAGGGATACCAGTCCTTTAGTTTGGTTTAGCTTTCGACCGTAGTTGCCCTTTAACATACTCCGGGGTTCACAAATTCCGTTAAGTCTTATCACACTGAACGATCTTGAACAAACAAATTATCGTGTTGTCCGCGCCTGTAGATAGTTCGGAAAGTGTGAAATTAGAACGTTTATACATGTATAATCCGCATTTTCTTGAATGTAAATGCGATAATGCTTCTTTGAGTGCACAGGCAGGCAAATCAAGCTTGATTTCGCAAAGCTATTAAGGTAATTAAATTGTCACACCTCGTATGCATTGTCAGGCATACCTTGATTTTGGTTCCGCCCACTGGCAAGCCACTGTTGTCAAAGGTGACTTCTCCTAAAGGCGAGGCGCTCAGGAGACAAAACGTTTCAGTCATGCCATAATAATTGATCATGGACTCCACGCCAAACATTTCACAAATGCTCCTTGCGAGCGACTTCGTAATCACCGTTCCGGCTAGGATTATTTTTTCTACACGCGATGCAACGTCATTATTCCTTCTGGCTTCGTTGACAATTTCCTGCATCCTGACAGGAATTGCAAGAAAAAGCGATATCTGGAAAATGAAAACAAAATATTAAAGTTTTAATTTGTATGAATACTTGACAAAAATGTTCGCGTTTTCTGCGTCCAAAACGGGACACTGCGCTGTAGAACGTTTGGCCAGTAAAACGACTCTAATGCTCAAACTTTACGTATCAAGTGGCGGATAAAATATTCAATGTGTTTAAACACATTGAATATACTGTAAAACCCTTTATTTTCGCGGCCCCATATTTTCAGCGAGTCAGTCACAGAGGACATAATCGCAGCCAAAAGATTTCGGGAATTCCAGACGCCTGCATCGAAACCCTGAAGGACCGAAATTTTTGCGTGCCTTTAAATATCGCGAACTTTTCAATTCCAGAATTTTGCGAACATTAAGGGCTCGCGAACAATAAGGGTTTTACACTACAAAAGATTCTGGCACGTAAAAAAAAAGTTAGTATTTTAGTTGTCCATGTCTTGCAACAATTTCTAAGCTAACTCATGCTGTAGCACCTCAGAAACGTCCAATCGGACGTTATATTTTCTGTAAAAGAAAAAGAGACAGAAAACATAAGTTAAGTTTTGCCCACTTGCACTCTGATATTTGTGAAAACTTGAACGACATTTAAATTGGTAAAATGAGTTTCCCTCTTCTGGTTGTCATTCTTGTTTAGGGAAATATTCGTGTTCGTGAAGTCGATACGTATTGCCCCACGACCAGTCAGAATACAACATTTGCTAAAAAGAACGCCAAAAACGAGTACCGGCTGGAAGGTTCAGGCGTGATGGGGAGATCAATTTGATTACATGTTCGAAATTCAAATCAGCCACAACGGGCAGGCTCCGTAGATAATTCACGCGTTCTCGGGCCATTCAAATGTTTTGCGCAATTATCTTGATAGTAATTTCGAATAAAGCTTCTCACCCGAAACGTTTTGAGTGCTTGCAGAAAATCTTTGCATGAGATTAAGGGGTCAGTGATTATGATCTTCGCGCCTATGAACATGCAAAACAAGCCCAGTGCAAACCCCGACACGTGGGTTAAGGGATTCCAGGCGAGGTAAGCATCATCTTCATTGCAAATTTCAAGAGCCCTGGAATGCCAAAAAAAATTAACAGATAGATCTAAAACGATTAATAAATATATTAGATAAGATACCAAAAATAATGAAAGGGAATAAGGATCACATAAAAATGCCCAACACGAAGACCATCTAATAATGTTTCGTTATATATTATTTTTCTTTACTCCGTTTTATCGACGGTTGAATTGTGGACATATATGGACAGAATTGGTTTGTTTTAGTGCATTGCTAAAATGAAAAATCACCCCCTTTCTGGCTACACGGCGTGATGCGATTTAAGCACAACGTGGTCTATTTTCAGTCATTCGTGTTTGCATCTTATGAAAGTTATTGTTTGTTTGTTTTTTCGTCATGTAAAAGAACACAATAGCGGTTGTAGTGGATTCAAGCTAAAAGAATTTAGTAGACACATTAAAAAGAATTTTGTCATCAAAAAACCTTTAGGGGTTCTTCGGCTTGCCCATACTGTTGCAACCTAAAAAGTTATTTTAAGTACTCTCTAAAATGGTTCTTCGTCAAAAACCTATCAGGGGTTGTTTTAAGCTCGTTTGTTTATGCGAAAGGGTTCCTCATCGCCCTGTTGCCTTTCTAGTGCGCCAGGGGGCTATGGTGCTTCAGGCGAAACCGCTTTTCACAAGCTGAAATAGGTCTTGGGCAGTCAAGAACCTTTCAAGCACTGATTTTTTTAGAGTGCACTCTATCAGAAGCGTATGAAATGTACTTTTCTTTTCCGCTAGACAGGATAAATTCCGCACTGAATTTGTCTCAATTTGAGATCTTTCTGGCCATAGGGCGAACGTGGTGATGTGAACGCCAATAATATGATATGCGTTTACTTAGAAAAAGAAACATAAGTTACCACTGGCATCGCAGAACATTAACCTTATTTTTTCTTTTTCTAACAGTGAAGCTTCTTTCACTTCTATCAGCGCACCTGAATGCGTGAAAAGAGGCACAATAGCTCCGGTGCGATATTTCCACGCCTTTCGGGAGACCTGTCGATCCAGAGGTGTACAGTATCACCACAATCGCTTTCTCGCTGTCAGTAGGAACGTGAGGTTTGAATGTATCGTCCGAAAGTTCTTGAAACTGGGTCACGTTGATGAAACCTGGTTCGCTTCCCACAGCGAACATTGACTGCGACACAGAAAAAAAGAAACGAACATGAAAGCTGTCCGGCTGCCCACGATATATAGCACTTGTCCTTTGTTATTGGCACAACAAAAATAGTCCGTACATATTATAATGGGGATATACGTGTACGTTTTTAAGAAACAAACATCGCATTACCTAAATTGTTAACCTATACCTAGATAGCCCAGACTCCGCTGCACACTAAGTTTGGGCGCAGCCGACACTAAGATCGGAAGAAGCCAATCAGGCAACGCCAAAAGTGCATCGTCACGGCGGTCGTTGTCTTTCTGCGTTTGCTATTTATGGCTAAACCAATCACGGAAAAAATAACACAGGCTCACGGTGCACTATTTACTGTGAGTGATTGGTAATCGGAGCTCAAATTCGTCTGCTTCTTTTGAAGGGATTGTGGTGAGGTCAGAACGCCGGGCTCTGATTGGCTTCAATTGAGGGATGGTGGGTAGACCTTAAAGCATATAAGCTACCTTGAGGTCTACCCAGTATCCTTCAATCGGAGCCAAACCGAGCTCGGCGTTCTGACGTCACCACAACCTCAGCAAAAGAAGCGGACGGAGATGCGCTTCGCATAGCCGGTGATGGAAAATGCAGAAAGACCACGAGCTCCCTGATGGTGCACTTTCGGCGCTGTTTGATTAGCTTCAATGGGTCATAGTGTCTGCTATGCTCGGCTTTACTATGAAACGGGGTTAAACATCTCCAAGCATTGAAAAACAATATTTGTATTTTAAATTTAAATAAAGCAATAGTGCGACAAACTCTCCCACCAACTCGCCCAACTATCCATTCTTCTAAATATAGAAACACACATAGCACTGAGTAAGCTTGTATGCACCAACACAGAGGACGAAAACGAAGGAGTACACAAGAACGAGCGCATGTCATTGTTCACTACTTCGTGTTCGTCCTCTCTATTTGCTCTGTGGGTTTGCTAACTTTACCCCAAAGTCCTCATTGAGGTAAATACCTAGTCCGTAGTCCGCTCTTTGCGCGGCTACGGCCGGGTCCGTCTATTGAGTGCCTTTTTGGGCACCGGTGGACGCGAGACAACACCAACACAGTGAGTCCGTTTTGCACGTGTTTATTGACTCAAATGCCAACACGCTTTGCTCTTAGGTTAAGTCTGGACGCTGTGTCACCCGGTCGGTTTCCCGCGCTGCGGCAGTAGACAGATTCACGGGAAGTCGGAGGCCCACAAAGAAAAACCTATCTCCGTAGAGCCAGGGCCTTCGCCGACGAGAGCCCCCGGCCCTCCATCTGGGCGTGCTTACGTAACCTGCGGGAATATGGACGCGTCTGGGGAGGCCGGTGGTAGGCAGTGTTGGCGGTAACGCGTTCCTTTATTTTGCAAGTAACGAGTAACGTATTCAGTTACTTTCTTTCGGTAACGCCTACAACACTGGCAGTAGGTCACGCAAAAACGGGTCGCGTCCACTACCACTTCCGAGGGTGCGCCGGCGGCACATCTACCCTACCTGGGCGAGGGAGAGCCGTCCCTTAGTCGAAGTCATTTAGCGAAGAACTTGAGTTATTGTATGCCACGTGACATTCATTTCCCCGCTAAATTTAGCGGAAAAACTGAATTTTTGTTGAAGTCACGTGGTGTCCGTTTTTCCTCTAAATTTGGCGATGACACTGATCGAGTTGGTGTTCAGGTCACGTGACGTCAGTTTCCCCGATAAGTTGAACGGGGAAGCTGGATGAGCGTTAAGCTTTCAAGTGGGGCTCAAACCTGGGTCGGTGCGGTTACAGTTAGATCCTATAGGTACCAGAGGTTGGCATTTTAGGTCGCCCTCACTCACGCTCACCCTCACAGCCACACACACCTAAGCCCCTCACTCACCCTCACAGCTACACTCACCTTAAACCCCTCACTTACCCTCATCCTCACAGTCGGAGTCACCTTCAGCCCTTCACTCACCATCACTGAACCTCTGAACCTCACGGCTCTCACGCACTCATGGCCCTCACGCACTCGCCGCCCTCACGCCCCTCACGCACTCACCGCCTTCACGCACTCATGGTCCTCACGGCCCAGATGCACTCACCGCCCTCACGCACTCATGGCCCTCAAGCCCCTCGCAGCCCTCACGCACTACCACCCTCAGGCCCCTCACGCTATCATGGCCCTCACGCCCCTCACGCACTCACCGCTCTCACGCCCCTCACGCACTCATGGCCCTCACGCACTCATGGCCCTCACGCACTCACTGCCCTCATGCCCCCCGCGCACTCATGACCCTCACGCACTCACCACCCTCACGCTCCTCCCGCACTCATGGCCCTCACGCCCCTCACTTCCCTCATACCTCTCACGCACTCTCGGTCCTCACATCCCTCACGGCCCTCACTCACCTTCACACTCATGAATTTTCCTCGTTCAGAAACTCACTCACCCTCACCTCACCTGTAAAGATGAGGGTGAGTGTGGGTGAGTGAGGGCCCTCATGAGTGAGGTTTGCCGAGGTATGATAGCCACTGAGATTCATAGCACAGCTACTCGTGCAGCATTGCGCTCCCTTCAAAACATGCCGGCGAGAGCGGTGTGATGTCATTCTATGTTACCGCTCACCTCGTTGAAATCATGCCCCTTTCAAAAATGGCATATCTGGATTTATATTTAAAAAAACAGATATGGTTATATGAAAAATTGGGCATATCTGGCTATATAAAGCATATCAGTTTATATAAGGCATATCGGGCCAGATACGCCAATTTTTATATATCTATATCTGGGTCTGCCAAATAGGGGTATATCTGCCTCCCATATAAGGCCAGATATGTGCCAGTCAAAATAGGCAACCTTTATATATATTGTTTTCTGCAAAAATCTACCAAAGGTGACTTCTCATCTGTATAAGACAAATACCAATTGGATATTGAGCATGCACCAACTTTTATTAATTTTTACATGACCTGCGCTTTATGCCACTCCTGATTTCACTCAACTTGGTTCCCAGGGAAAGCAGGATTTTCGACATTCACGTAACGAATGTCGATGAAACGTTAATGTCGACAAAACGTCTGTCCATGAAATGTGTATCCACGAGAAGGTGGCCGTAAAACGTGTTATCACGAAACACAGGTAGAATAAAAATTTCAGTATTCTACCTGCAGTTGCGACATGATTTCAGACGGCCAAGGGCAGGTAGAATTTCGGGGAAAGTATTCTCCCGGCTGCCAGGAGATAGACACGGCCTAATTCTAGAGGTAATCTGGAAAAGTACCGGTAGGAAAACGATGAATTTTCGCGAAGGAGGTTGAAGCGCACTTACGTTGACGATACCGGACTTGAAAGGTGTAATCCGAGATATATGTCGACACGGGCACGGCAGAACCACTCAAACACAAAAACGAGAAGGTATGTGTCCGTGAAGATTCAACACGATGTAGCACAAGCTGTCATTTGTAGAACAGAACACTAAACTGCATCACAAAAAACTCTTGGGCTTCTTTGAAGAAATCGCTTGTTGCCGATATACGAGTAGGACTTTTCGAACGAGATACCATTAACTACACAAGCAGAATCCACAGCAGCCACGCAGGGCGCGCCATACGCCGAGCTAGGTCCGCATCCGTAAGCAGGCATTCCGAGATTGCCAAGGGATAATGCGTCATCTGTTACACCACGCGACCACGTTTCTGCCATTTTCTGCGCACGCAGAGCGGAGTCAAGCGATAAAAGGTCTACGGCTGATCGGTTCAGCAAGTTAGCACCTTCTACCACGCTTTCAGCTTAGGGATAGAAAGAAAAGGAGAGAAGGAAAGGCCAAAACGGAAGTGCACACACAAAAGGCTTATCTTATGGGCATCAATGACCACAACGAGCAAATTTTTCACTTGTACCCAAGGTTCATAGTGCAGTGAATGCTATGTGTGGCCTTGGGCTTCGGCAGGTGCCGTGTTCTGCCTTATCACCAGCTTCTAGACTGTAGTCACGTGACCCTAACCGGAGACACGATTGGCCTAAAACACGCATAGCGTCTACCCTGCTGTCAATACCAAGTGAACAGGACAGCTCTATGAAGTCCAGCTTTTGAACTTCCAGAGAAGCTGTCCAGCTCCAGAGTGACCCAAAACGATGTAAGTTTGAAGATACTATGTTTTACGCCGTATAACCCACTATATAATTTTAACGAAAAAATAACCGCGGCAGTCTTTTGCTCACGATGCCCCCAAATAAATAGATAAATAAATATATATATAGATACATATTTTTACCAATAAATGTAAAATTGTGTTTACACTGTTAGGTTCGCGTTTTTAAATTTCAAATTTTTTTACGAAAACGTTACACATAAAAGATAGCATAGACAACACATCTTCCGACTTTCAATACACGATGAATCGCCGACGCTCGGCAAACGGAAGGTTGCGATGCTGCGCAAACGGTTTTTGAAAGATGCTGCGTAGGGTACTCCGAGCGCAACGGCTTCGCAGCCGTTGGAAGGGAACAGGATTCGCGATGACGAAGTATCGTATTGCATCTTCAGTAAGCTAACGGTTCATGTTTCCCCGCTAACTTTAGGCGGGGAAACATGAACAAAATTAGTTTCACTGCTAGATTTAGCGGGAAAATTGACGTCACGTAAAATAAGCACCAATTCAATTTCCCGCTAAATTTAGCAGGGCGGTTAAACCGCTGCCGACGGCAAAGCCGACACCGCTTAACGCGGAAACGGGCGCCTAAGAGCTGCGATCTAAAATAATTATTTGATTAACTCGCTTTCCGATCTTATGCACTTCGTAATATTGTCACACGTCAAAACATACAGCCAAATTTCATTTGTCTTTAAATCTTCAAAATGCGCAATTGATTAATTGGTCCAAATATCTGGAATAAGTTCACTTTAAGGATGTTAACAATAGTTAACCAATTACATGAGACTCATGCAATATAGATCAATCAACTTGTGTCTTGACGAGTACATAGGACTTTTTGCTTGCACGATCAAAACGGGCCTATATATCATTATCAGGGGATATATTTTTACCCTTATATGTCGTGAACGGGCTATATATGGCAGAATTTGAACTTTTATAACGCGATATATGGCTGTATTTGCACGCGTGTATGGCAATAAATGGCCGTATTTACGCACTTATAAGGCCATATATGGCAGTATTTGCCCACTTATAGACCTTTTCTTTAACGGCGCCGCCATCTTGAGAATTGCGGCGCCGACGACGCCGTCTAGCGGTTTAGAAAAATAAATGCCGGCTAGTTCTGGCAGCACAGCTATCAGGGTAGACAACGGTGTGGGTATGGGGGAAACTTGGCTAGACTTGGCTATGGTGGGCTGCAATAACTTGGTTGCAGCTTGTCCGGTTGAAACGTAGCTTCCATAGCACTGTCAGCTTCGGGGTGAACGGGGTAGGGAAAGCAACTGTCTGAATTTTGAGCGACGGGCTAATCTTCTAGGGGGAGAATGGATGTGTCCGGATTAGACAAACGAGAGTCCGAGCAAGAGGGGACTCCCCCTTTCCGTCTTCTGGAACTGTTCGGTAGAATGCGCGATTTACGAGTTGAGGAGGAAAGCTAAACAGTAAAATGTTGGAAAAGCGTTTCATGACTCCTTTAAGCCTTTTCGCCCATACCCTTGGTGGTTGCATACCCTGTGTCAGCGGGCAATCCGAAAATGCACCAGGTCGAGGGTACGTCAGTTACTGGCTGGTTTGAGGTTACTCGAAAAAGGTCTATATGGTGATATCTAGCCGTATCTGCTCCCATATATAGCGGCATATGTCCATATCTGACTCCCTATATAATCATAAATGGCCATATATAAATTTATCAGGGACATATATGACATTTTTGTACGGGGCATCGCGCAAGAGTCATATCGGCTATGGCGCCCGTGCGGCACGCTCTTTCACTTGGTCTTGCCCTGGCGATCATCTCTGGTGCATGATGAAAAAAGTATCCCAAACCACTCACAGCATGTGCTTTGTGCGGAACACATTCTGTGCAGCTTGTGTAATTTGTTTTTTATTAGAAAGGTTTTGATGGGAATTTCAGTCTTAGTGGAGATGTGTGCTATCAGTTGCACACTATTACGATACCGAGAAATATTACAGTGGTCGATACAAGAGGCAGAAATTTAAGATATTACCAATGTGGTTCACAGAAACCAGTGCAACATACGGCGGGTCTAGGAATAAATAGTACACGTATTGAGGCTCAAGTTAGTGTTTATAAATAATACATTTTGCCTTCTTATATTCTTCCGGGGAATACAAGAATGTTTGCAGTTATTCGGCTGAAATTGATATTTACATCACTTTGCTGAGAGCAGCCCAGAAGGGGCCCAAGGACCGCACGTCCTAGAATGATGTGCTCCCACGTTTCCTGACCGAGCTTGTGATAGGTCGAGCCAGCTGCCATGACAGCGAACAATTGGTTTCTGAAAAGTACTGTTTATATTTTTGTTTCACCTTACGATAGGGAATGCATAGAACGGTACAAGCCATCCAAGGCAATTCAATTCCGTGTAAGTGTCACTTAGCCTTGGGGGATTAATGTAAGATAAAACGAAAACATTCCCTTTCGGCCTTTCGGCTCCGAAGTGAGTAAAATTAACTATGCGGTGTTGTAGTCTGGTCGATTTTCTTTATTTATCTGAGACGCATATTTTTTGTGTTTTTCGCTTTTTTTTTTTTTGCAATACAGTCTTTTTTAAGTTATGAAAGTTACGGTTATGATTTCTTCACAGGTAAGTTACGTGGCCTGGTAACATAATAGAGGGAAGGGTAGGGGGGAGGGAAATCGTCACATTAAGTCGGTAATAATCTAGAATTTCTTAAAGGGCAACTCCGCTCAATTCCCAAATTTTAGGAAAGATGAATGATTTCGTATAGAAATAACGAAAGACGTTTACAACATCCTGTAACGCCGAATTAGAGCGCAGCTCTTGAGGGGGGGGGGGAGGGGAGGGTATGCCCCTCATCCTCACCCGTATCCTCTCCTCCTCCCCTCCTCCTTCTTTCACAAGCGAAACGCGCGTCTAAAATGCTCTAAAATGAGAAATAAAAGGCACTACGTCATTGGCTTCGCGAAAAAATGGGATACATATTGTTAAATCCTACTTTAGACATGAGCAGAAATCGATATCGAGACTTCGGCTCCGTGCGGCAACATTAGCTTCGGGCCGCCAAAAACATGACTGTGGTGCGAGGTGTCAGGTGATTCACTATGCAACGACGGGCGGGAGGGGGGGGGGGGGGGGGGGGCGGGCCACTGTTGGGGCGGACGTGTGCCAAGCGCAAGTGTTGTCTGCATCGCATTCTTCACCACGTTTAGTGTCTACGACATTGGATGACGTCTGCACAACTGCGGCATCAGTCTGCGCATGTAGCGTAAACGAAACTCCCAGAGACAAAAATCTCAAACGGTGAGGCGACGACGGCGGTTCCGACGCGGGAACGGCGGGACGGCCGGACGGCTCCCAAGAAGTGCACTGCGCAGGCGCGTTACGCCAATCATGTGGACACCGCTGAGCGCCGAGAGGAAACGTTGCTGAGGTCACCCGTTACGATTGCCCGCAGAAGTAGAAACAAACAAAAAGGGGCAATGGTGATGACGTTTAGCAAAACGTTGGCTACGTCAAGGTCTCAGCCTTTTTGGGCTGTTGGTTGCGCCTCAATTTGCCCGCTATAGTCAGCAGATTTCGGCAACTCACGCGCGTTGCCAAGTTTGTCGGACCGTTTAAGAAATCCTTTAGACAGAACTAGGTCGTAATATTTGACGTGTGGCTTTTCTAGGTGATACTGAAGAAAACATATGGTTCCAACTATAAAATTTCGGAGCGTCATCGAAAACCACTAAAAATGAAAGTACATTTCACAAAGCTCTGGGGCGCGTGGGAACCGGGGTGGTTCGCTAACGTTACCACTCTTGCAACACGCCTAATGCTAGCGGTGCCAAAAACGCGCATGATAAGACAGAAAAAACGGCGCGGGCACGTTTTCGCGCCAGCACCGTTGTGCCTGCTGCACGTGTGGTAACTCTAGCGCACCACCGCGGTTCCCAAGCGCCCCGAATCCTTTGATATTTGCTCATTTTGTGTATTTCTATGATGCTCAGCAAGTATTTAATTGGAACCATATTTTTATACAGAATAATAACTTTAGCTAACTAACCGAATTATCGTGACGATATTCCCCCCTAGTATCTGCCCCCGACTGTTTAACTCACGTAAGCAGACCGCACCAGTGTAGACTTCACGGTTTTTAATGCGAAAGCAAAAACTGTTCCATGGAGCGAGCTGACGTCATCGGCCGCGCCAAACGGCAGCTTTGAAGCCGCGCAAAAAGCCACGCACAACGGCAAATAAATGAAGCCGAGGTTGATGATGATCATGAAACACGTTTATTTCTTTCATAATTATAGCTCAGGCGATTGCTCCATGGCATGGCCTAAGAAACAAATTCAAAACGTTTTACTGGGGCTCGTTTTCTCCAGGTAGGAAATGACGAATCTGAGCAGCTGAAGTCTTCCGGAATCTCCTGCTGGTCTTACCCATTCATTAAGGTTTTTGGGCTTATCTTTGGGATCTATTGTTGCATGTGCATCTTCCCTTTTTCTTCTGAAAGTGTTTGCAGTTCCACAGGAGGTGGTCGATATTTGGTGGGGTCTTTTCTCTTCAAAAGTTACACACTGGTGGTTTCGGTTTGAATTCCAGGTCTTGTCTCAACTTTGGTTGTGTCTCCCATTTCTTAAGGAGGTGCAGGGTTATAGCACCTCTAGTCCTCACCCTTCACAAGAGAACTGTTTGGTATCTATTGAGTCCAGAAGGGATGGGGTCCTGTTCTTCGCGATGCTTATTTCGTAGTTGCTGTTGTAGTTGTTTCTTTGCCTTATTTATGGTAGCTATAGGATCGTGTTCTTTACTCCAATTTTATCACACAGTAGAGTACGGGGGATTTCGTTGAGATTGGCCTGGCCTGTCGGAAAGGAGAGAACGACTGTACTCGTTCGCGACCTTGTTGGCAATGTCATATCCCTTAATCCCTGAGTGTCCCGGGATCCAAAGCAGGAGTATCGTTGCAGTTCTTCTTCGTTTGTGTTGTTATTGACGCCTTTAGGATTTTTCGCATTGTCGGGCTTACCGCATGATGTACCTTACATACTCTAATAACCTCTTGTGAATCGGTAAAAATGGTTATTCTTTTCTTTTCAATTGTATTGGTGCTTGCGTGCTTCACTGCAACCAAGACGGCTTGCGCTTCGGCTTCTTCCTGGGTGTCTGCGGCTGTTGGGTAAGCCCATGTTCCTATGTTTAGGAGGTGAAAGGCTATCGTTGCGTTATTGATGCTGACCGCCGCGTACGTATAGTATATCGCTTCCTCGGGATCATTGCGGATAACCTCGATTTCTTCATTGTTTTTTTTTTTTTTTTGGCATATTTTCTCCTTCTTTCCTGGTGATCACGGCCCATGTTCTTGGGAATGGGCGTGCCTGGAACAACCGTCATCCGTTCCCCCGATGGTATCTGTTCCGGAAAGTCACCCAGTTCGCTCGTGTCTTGATTTAGCAGATCCATGATACGTCGCCCTTGTTTCGCATTGAGCATCTAAATTTTGTGCATTTCTTCCTGTGTCGCTCGCAATTCCTCAAAACTCGGGAAAGGGACGCATTTGTGTAATTCTTCTATCTTGACGTTTCGCGGTAATCCTGCAATGCACCATCTCGCATCGTTTAGTAAACTGTAAACTTCATCGTTTGCTAAACGATGAAGCCGAGGGAGGCCGCCGCGCGTCAGTTTCAATCAGCGCCACCCCATGGCGCTCTGTGCCCGCGCGCCGGCAACAGGAATCAGCTGCAGCGCGCTCGGGAGGCGGTACGGCCGCCCGAGCGCGCCAGCCGATTCCGCGCCGCCGACAGAGCGGCGGCACGGAATCATGCGCCGATGTCAGCGATGCGCGGCAATTTTACGAGGACGCGCGCAAAAACGACATTCATGCTTTCGCATTCACAACTCATAAGAAGTGCTTAGGTGTGCATCGAGCCTTTTTTTTTTTATAAAATATATCTGCAAAGCCTAAAAAAACGACCCTGTACATTCACTCACCTTGATTCTTGATGGTATACTCAGTTTCGTAACATTTGATGCAGTTTTCTGGTCAGTCAGCAGGAATGTGCACTTGCTGTCTTCAATCGTGAACGTAAGCTCTCCTGAAAGAACGGTCTTTCTTTAGGCACTTCGTTACTGGAGGGACGGCAGCCGTTTATTTTCAATTGTAGTGGAGGCATACGGAAAGTACTCACTTGCAACGTAGGCTGTCTTTGCCATGACAAGCGTACCCCCCGCGAATACAACCCCCAAAGCTGCTGCTGCATTTTCAACTGTGCTGCCGATGTGCGCACACACCATGGAACCTGCTTTGACGCCGTGGAGTTGATAACCCACAGCGTACTTGCGTATCTTTTTTAACAGGTCGCAAGCGGTTAAGCTTTGATAGGCGTCCACCTAGAAGGAAGAGGGCACAATATGTTCGTGATATGTAAACTCGTAGCTTTGTACTGAGCAGCTCCTAGTAAAACAAACTCTCAGCTCATTTCCTACTTTCAGTTTGAGATATGTATAGACTCTTTGTCTTCGTTTTTCTATGTTCATTCGTATACGGCACAAAAAGACTGATTTGCAACGAAAGGTATAATAGCATGTTCATCGAGCATTTGACATGGTGAGATTATCTGGCATTCCTGTGGCAAATACAGTATTAAGTCGTTTTATGCCCTTTGAATGAAACGATACGTTTTAATCACGCCGGTGTGTCAGTAACGTACTTACAATAATGATCTTGTCGGAAAATTTCTTCAAGCGCTGCTCTATAAGTTCAGGAGCTGATCCGTTTTCAACATCGATGTCGGGAAAAGGCGAGTGTATAACTCGGTTCATGATGCGAGCAGCCATCCTTGACGTCGATTCTATTGTGATTTTAAAACAATATGTTAAGTCCTATTTCTTGAGACAGATAATAGACGATAGCATTCTATTGGTTTTAATGGTCACTGAGACTGGATAAAAAAAAATTACACCAGTTTTTTTTTTTTTTTATTAATATACGATATTAAAATAAAGTCGTAGTCAAGACTACATCGGCTCATTCTCATAAATAAATAGTTTAGTCCCTACAAAGGTGAGTAATTTAGCCACGAAAAATATTTTAAGATAGAAACTTAAAGTTAGACAGTGATACGCGTCCGGACTTGTAGGGTACTCAAAGTAATCAAATTACTTGTAATCGATTATCTTTGAAGTTACTTTGCAATAATTTAAAAACGTTTATGAGGTATTAATGACAATAGTAATCAGATTAATTTTGAAAATACTAAAACTACTTGCAACCCTTACTATATTGTCCCTGCCCTTCGTACTGGCGCCCTTTGCTTTCACAAGTTTCCTACCAAGGAATGATCGAATTAAGTCTCTGACAAAAGGAAAATTTATGAAAATTGCTTAATTAGGAATATAAGTAGTTTGTAATCCGGTGATTCTAATCTTATATTAGCACAGCGAAAGGTCCGTTTTGAAACCGGCAAGATCTTATGTAATCGGAGAAGTAACGGTTAATTGATCGTGTAACGGTCAATTACTTTACATATCAAGTAATAAGTAACTTGGTTTAATACTTTTTAATCAAGAGAAATTTTAATCGCTTACTTCCATAGAGTAACGTGTACAAGACTGCGCGCATCATAAAGAAGAGTTTGCTTTTTACCAACCTGAATAAAAGATCTTTAGACGAGGTTCTTCTCTGACGATGGAGTCCCTTTGGCAGCCAGTGAGATATACACCTTTAACGCAGCTAAGGTTTTTCCCGAGTCAGCCGTTTTAAGCCTGCCAAACACTCCACATCCTTTATAAATGTTCTCTCTCTCCTCTCGGCCGTTGCTAATGACAACCTTGCAATAGTTTTGTTTTTCTGTTTGTCACATAAAACGGCAAGGATAGTACCACGATGGTCGGGGAGAGGGTGTCTGTCGACGTGAGCTGCGGCCTGGTTTCCCGGAGTCCTCCCCCATCTTCGAATGCACCTACGCGTGCGGCAAGTGTTTGTCGACACCTCGCTCGGTGGTTCCCTTCCCCTCAGCTCTCCCGCCCGGGCTCGGTGGGGGACACGTGTAGCCCCGGTACTTGACTGCATACTTGCACTCGTTACTTCGAAAAAGTAATGAATTACAGTTACAATTAGTTGGCTTAAAAAGTAATGAATTACCGTTACAAATTATTCCCCGTAAAAAGCAATCGATTAATTACTTCGTTACTTTCCTCGATTACTTATGCGTTACTTTAAAGAAACACGAGAAAAGAGATACACTATCTACTGCGTGTTTGAGGGGGGAACATTTTGGGCCCTTATCAAAATTAAAGCAGAAATAAACGCGATCATTACTTTGTACCCAATATTTTAGGTTAATAATGTTAGGAGAAAGAATCTATAAAGTTTCAAAGGACTTAAACAGGTGTTCGAGATAAACGAGTCTCGCGCTGTCCAACCGGGACAGAACTAAATCCAATGAACATGCGATGAATGAACTTAGGGCGGTGGAATTTCGAATTTAGTCGGAGTTTCGCATCGGCGAGCTTCAAAACACGATTTCCCTGAAGATGTGCCTTCTCTATGTTCGCTGCATGTTGCCTAAGGAGGTGCTGGTTTCCCTACTAAAACTGACTGGCTGTGAGACCGAGATGCGGTACTTGCGTCTGGGTACATTTCGAACTTTTCTACTTGATGTATGTTGTTATCCGACCGAATGACCCACTTGATCTTCTTTCTTGATCACCAAACTTATCAAAACTACAACGTCACACAGAATATAAATGCATAATCTCTCAGCTGAACTGATTTTGCCGTTTAGAAATTAATAAAAAAGCACAATTTTCAGTGAACAGCACAGCTTCCACGTCTTTCTCACGTTTACAGGCGGCTTCTCAGACTGCAGTGTCCAAGTAACTGTTTATTCTCAGAAAACTCGGGCACTGTTCTCTTTCCCTAAACTGTCGGTCTGTGTTCCTGCAAGCGCAATACCGCTGACTGAGAACCGCAGCATTCTCGTTTCTAAGAATATGGGTTCAGCTTCGAAGTCCCAAGCCGTTTTGGCTGTGCTCCCCGGCCAGCTTAATGCCTGTTGCCAAAAGTTACTGTTTAAACTGACAGCAGGTTTGATGCTACATTTTTTTCTGTTCCAATGAACTGCTCCCATCGCATTACTCATGTTTCTGCCTTACGCATCCGCTAGTGCGAAGTGACAGAAGCCACATAGCTGGTTGGTTCCAGCCAGTATCTTTCACAGTGCTGTCAAGGATGAGCAGGGGTGAGGTTTGATTAGAAATCTTTTTTGTGTGTTTGCCGGCTGGCCGTGTGTAGGCAGATCATCGAAAGCAAAGGACGGTTTCGTGTGACGACAAAAAAGAAACTTTTTTTTTGTGGACAAGGCGCGAAGGGGTGAGGGGAAAAGAAGAAGGTTAGACAGGGGGGGGGGGGGGGAGAAAAAGAGCAGACATATGTACCACGGTCCCTGTGTCCACGGCCCTACTCGACACGAAACCCACGCGGCGGTTTAATGGCCCATTAGTTTTCTGCTCATTTGTGCGCTCGAAGCAGTCCGTTCGTTTTCCAAGAAGTCGAAGCCTCTTGGCTTCATGTAGACAGTCGAATCCTCTCAGTCTGGCTGACCGTACGAACCAGTCGAGAAACGGGCTTTGGCTGGGCTGTCGTGCTTTCCGTGAATTCTAGTGATGGACCGAATCTGCCGAACTTCAGATTCGGCAAAGTTCGGCAAATGCCTAACTTTTGAAGGAAAGTTCGTTAAAGATTCGCGGCAAATGTCTGCGCACGCGCGAGAACGCGACGTGGCCATGGATTGTAAATGAACGCCGTGCAGTCGTGCGATTACTATCGTGTAGTGTCGTACAACCAGCGGTTACGGCAATGTGTGGAGTAGGCAACACGGTAACTGTGCGTTTGTGAGCGAGTGTGGTTGTCTTCAATATTTTCTGCCTCAAGAATGGAAGATCGACCAGTAATTGACGCAGTCCACTGCGCAAGTGACAAACGATGCGGTACATTCTGGATAACGTGATTTTCATGTTGCCTTTCGAGTGATGAAACGGGGGAGTTGAAACATTGGCTGACAATTACTTTAAAGCACTCCTCGCAATTATAACCACTCTGTTTTCGGCTCGGAAGTAGTGTGCACCAAAACAAAATAAAATTGCTTTCTCAATTAGCGTTATTTCGCGATTTTCATGTATCTGCATAAAATTGAACAGAACTGAAAAGCTCGACGTCTCACGTCCGACACTCCTGACTCTCCCCGTCTTCCCAAACGTCCGTGTATGTCCTAACACCGGAAACCCACATTTGAAAGGTTAAAAACGAGACGTTGCAAGCATGGGGCGCACATCTTTATGCAAAGCTGACTTCAAGTGACTCAAATCGAAAAACATGCATATTTACAATAATATCAGATACGATAATATTGTTATCTCTTTTGCTGAAGGCTCAGCAACCGTTGCATGGTTTTCGCACACGAAACGGTGATTCCCCGAGAAAGCAAGATCGTAGTGTTATTGCCTTCATTTTAACAATGTACACTCACATGCACGCTTGCGATGATGATGCCTCAAAACCGAAACTCTCGCTTCTACCCAACCTCGTTGTCACGCCACTTCCGCAAGCAGTCACTAAAATTGACAGTAAACACACAAAAGCGACACCGATACAATCACCTTGTAGAATATCACCTTATTTAGTAATAACTGTGTCAATGTGCATTACATGTTGCATTTAAGTGAAGAAAAAAAAGACATAAAGCCTTTTTTCGCCAGAAAAATCTGAATATCAACGTTAAGTCTGGTAACAATGTATTTTTGCCGAATCTTTAGAAACGTTCGGCAAAAGTTCGGCTTAGTCGAATCCCAAGATTCGGCGCCGAACTTTCGATTCGGAGAAAGTTCGGCCCATCACTAGTGAATTTCTTTCCCTCAGAAGCACTCTCTTCGCTAGCGAACCCCCGTCTTGTGTTTCCAGGCTGAAAGCGCGAAGGCCGTTGTATCGCCCTTCCCCTCTATTTCTCCCTTTGATGGGACGGAAAAATTGTAACAGGTAATTTCAGTAATTCGTTACTGAAAAAGTAATGAGATTACATTACACATTGTATTTTCAAAAAAAGTAACGGATTAATTACTAAATTACTAGAAAAGTAATTATTTACAAGTAATCCCGTTACTTGTAACGGATTACTTCCAAGTCTGCTTGACTGCCCTGCACGAGACTCGGGTTACTCCCCAGGCCTTAAGCCGCAGACTCGCTTTCTCGTAACTCCGCCTCAAAACAAACGAAGCACAAAAATATACCAAGAGGTCTTTGAACCTAGCAGAGTTGTGTCACGTGAAACGGCGGGGAATGTTTTGGGTTTAGATGGCCGAGTGTTTTCAGGGCCAAAGTGCAGATCCGCATTACAATGACCGTCTGGGAGAGGGAAATTTTCAGGCTCTGTGTGCGAGCCTGGGTTTCAGTACGACGCACAAAGGAAGTGCGAGAAGAGACTCGAAGGCGAACGGACGCATCGCGTCGTCGAGCGTGGTAACGAGACCACTGTCGGCGGCCCCACGCCAAGTACAGGACGGAGTTCCACTGTGTGTGTGCTTGTCATCTGAAAAAATGGGTGCGAGGCCAGGGAGCCCCGCCAATAGTGAGCCAGCCGACCGCCGGAACTCCTCCACCTTGGGCGGTCCGCGCAGGGAGACGCCGTCAACCTTCAACTCGTCGATGAGACTTTCCGCACTCGCTGTTACTTCTTGAATTGGCATCTTTTGATCCGGTTAACTGTAACATCTTCATCAGTCACTGTATAAGCCTCCGTAAACCCATGTGTGCAAACCCTGTTTTCGTAAGCGTTCTACCCAATATTACAGAAGCTATTTTTGCATAGTGTATGTATCGTAATTAGCTTTCTGCCTACTACTAAATAAAATTTTCTTGGTGTTCTCGTCCTACGTCTCTGTTTCTCTTCATGGGTCAGACTCTCTACCAGAGTGTGGAGCTATCGCTCAATCAGAGGTCCCTTCTTTAACAAAGTTACGTCCAGAGAACTCTTTCTCTATTTTTGGTTTTGACACCGTTCGAGCCTCCAGCTCGAGACACACCTGCGCTAGAGCTTATTACATGAGCTATAATCAGACATGCGCAGTATGCACACGCGGTGATGATTCGTAGAAAAAACGGACGTCTTTTTTTTTTTTCACGCCCATGAAGATTGAAACTTGCAAGTCGATGGTCATGCACGGAATTAAACTTTTGTCATCATTAATCTTAAAGATAATTAGACGAAACCTCTTTTGCCCAGACTTCAATGTTTAACTTCCAAGAATAATCGTATGGCCCTGATCATAGCTGTCCGAAAATTGTTCACCATCTTGCTGTAGTTGCAGCAAGATGACTTCTATAGGTAGCTGTAGTTGCAGGACATTACTAAATAATCTAGGCGTTTTCAGGAAAAAAAGGATCAGTAGTGTCCTCGTGTTTCCCTAATCGCAATGCTGTATATATTATGTTTATTTGGTTATTAGCCCTTGTTTTCGTACGAAGTACAAACATTTTGAGAGTCGATCTATGCTTTAATTTGCAAAACTAAAAGCCATAGAGTATCAAAGTATTGAGATTTTAACAAGTTTGTACACATGTATAGTAACATATATTGCGAAACGTGACACTTGATTAACAACTGGCTTTATAAATGGAAGGTTTTGGTTAAAGGGAAGCTGAAGCGGTTTTAAATATGCGAAAAAACGCCTGAGCCTAGTTAATGAGACCTCAGCCATCACGAATATCGTATTCGTTTGGTCATTTTTTGCGCAGATTAACCGGAGAAGCGCCTTCAAAGTAGCGCCGAAGCCACGCCTCTCCGAAGCAGAGGGAAAGGGGAGAGAGGAGGAAGCCCGTCAGCCGGCGTCACAAAAGGACCGGCTGGGGGACCCCGCCTCGGTTGGCCGCGCTTTGCTCGTAGGCTGCTGTTTTCTTGCCGTCGTCGTTCTGCCGCTGCATAGCGCTTGCTTTTATTCTTTGACCGGTAATGCTATTGACTCAATCGTCTGACGTGTTGATTGTTCTCTTGTTTGTTTACGTGTTTGCACAATTCTCGTGGCACCGAACCAACTGACTCGTGCTGTTGCACGATGCCGTACTCATGTGTAGCACCCAGCTTTCACGAACAGCGCTCGTCGCAGTGTTCTTCCCGCTTACCGTCTTTT